>CP054667.1:48316098-48400422 GCA_013348765.1 Carpinus viminea
TAAAAGTACACCATAATTTTTTTTTTTTTTTTAAGGCTCTGATTCTTATCAGAGGGATATGGCTTTATTAAAAGTGGGCCTAGTGATCTAATGTCGTTTACAAGTGGGTACCATTTTTAAGCCCAAAACAGCAATACAAGACATGATGTATCGTATGTTAAAACTAGGCCTGGCTATTGCCCAAGTACAAAGGGTTTGATTGCTAATCTATTTAGGAAAGTGGTGTTGTTGATTTTTTTTTAAAAAAAATTTAATTTGAAAAAAAAAATTATAATGTGACATAAATTTGATACTTATTTTTGTGTTTGATCTTTTTTTATTTTATTTATTTTAACAATAAAAATAAAAAGACAGAAAGCAAAAATTTTATCAAATCGAGCCTCGTGTTTGCCGATCCAAAGGGCTAGGCACGTGTATCTTAAATGTATATGGGTCTTAAACAAATTTTTCCTCCAAATTATATTATAAGAAATTCTTCCAACATAATTTATTAAACTAACATCAATCTTGAAAGCGTGTGATTGTCATATGTATTTTTTAAAAACGCAAGTGAGAATCACATGTTTTTAATTATATTAACTGCCATCCATTAATCTTATTATGTATGTGAGACACAACAAATACTAGTTTAATACAACCACTTATATATAAAAACATACAACCCATATATACCACATATATATTACGTTTGATCCTAGCACATATAATCACATGATTTTGTAACTAAATAGGAAATACAAGTCATTACTAATTCTACCATAAACGTACGGCTCTTGTGATCAAGTATTGTTTGAAACTTTTGTTATTAAACTAATATATGTTTTTAGAATATGTAATTTATGTATGTTTTAAAAATAGATGTCAATTTAATAGAATGAATTAAAGGAATTTTCTTTAAAATTGTCGAATTCAAATCTCCAGTAATTTGGTACTTAAATTGCTAATAATATGGACAATAAATATGAAAGAGCTACGATGGGACCCACTTGTCCAAAAAGAGGGCACTGTCTAATGCCTGATCGTGCATGTAAGCGCTATAAAGACTCACATTTGCTGTTTTAATAGCTAACGATCGGAATAACAAAAATACTACAAATTTATATCCAAATACATCGTAGCTAAATTCTTCATGAGTGGAAACCAACTAATATTGTTCACTACTTTGCCATTATTATGTTAATGGGTGATAAATAAAATGTTATCATATTTATGGAGTAATGTTAAGTACCGTCATTTTATTTTATTTTTTTATCATTTAAAGTTTCAAATCACCGTTTGATTTAAAATAAACCACTGCTGTATTTTAATCTAATAATAATTTTAAAAATTACTTCTACATAAAAAATAAAAAATAAAAAATAAAAACAGTAGGTTGCATTACTCCATATTAATGTACTCACATGAATGCTAATTTTCCTTAATCTCCTTCTCCATGCTGTATTTGAAAGGTAATTAATATCATATCCACCTGCCCCACTAAAGTTTTAGCTTTTATACTGCTCATTAAACTCTATTTTGCTGGAAAGCTCAGTAAAAACCACTCACAGCAATGAATGTTTAGGAGCTAAAAGGGCGAAAATTTCCCGCACCGTCTATAACATGTATGTTAAAACAAAGAGATCTGAACCGTTAGTTGTAACTTGGGAAGACACGTAGCACTTATGTCGGGGAAAACCCTTTGTTTTTTCGGGGGCTCACAGCGCTTCCTCCATGTATCATATGCATACGATTACCCGTTCTAAGTCGGGAGCACAGTATTGGCACATGTGCAAACCTATAAAGAGCCAGCACGTGGCATATCAGCCTCGTATGGTAAGCTTCACTTGAATACATTTCCATATATATGCTTCCTCCATATATGGCATAGTGTAAACGGACAAGATTCTCTAAAACCCACTCCTAGGCCCACAAAATCCCACGTGCGCGGTCAGGATGAACCCCAACCATATATGGAATTAGTGCAGAGCTCCAGACAATCTCTCTCGTCATAGTTAAAGCACAAACAAGCTCAGAGATAATCTCAGTCATTTTCTCATAGTTTGTGTTTCTGTCTCCAGCGTTTCCGCGCCGGAAAATCTTCAGCAAAACCCCGGCGAAGGTAATTTTAAACCAATAACCTCCCTCTCATTCATCTCAATTTTTATGGCTTGGCCTCCATTGCCATATCTTAGTGTGCATACATAGATATGTATATGTATACGTAGTGTGTGTAGAGGTTTTCAACTTCACTTTGATCGCTTTGGGCTTTATTTCTCTCTAAACGATGCGTTTTGATCTTTCTAAATCATTGACTGCATGTCGTATGTGATTGAAGCTCGATTTCTCGGGTTTGAAATTGTTTTTTGAAGTGTTAGGTTTTGCTGTTGTTTGCAGATTGAATTGGCAAGGCTTTGAGCTGGTCTTTGCGTGCTTTGTGGGTTTATGGGCAAAGCGAAGTAGTAAAGGATCCAGTTTTGTGAGAGTGGGCTGACTCAGTGAGTCTTGCTTTTGCTGTGATCATAAAATGGTAGGCCCGGAACTCTGATCGAAACTTTTGCATGCAAATGCTCTGTTGGAATCCTTTCAGGATATTGTGTATTTGTTTTTCTTTCGCGCTCAAGAGGTTTTCTTTGGCTTTGTGAATGTTGGAACTTGTGTGTCAATTTATGGTACTGCATGTGGTGTATTTTTGTGATTGCTACTGCTTTGTTTTATTTCGTTTGGTTGAATATTTTGTACTTGTTTGGGATTTAAAAGGGTGTTTCTTTGTGTTGGATTTTAGGATTTAAAGACTATGGCCTTATGATATAAGTTAATTGCTTAAATGGCCTTTCGATGTTAACCTGAAACATGCAGTTTTAGATGATATACTTGAGCAAATCTGCCCATGATCGGAGTACTTTTGCTTGCAAAGTGATCAAGCCATTCCTTGAGTTACTTTCACAATCATTATTCTATCCACTGTCTTGCTGGGTTAGGATTACTGACAAGTGACAGCAGATGAGTTCTGGCCTCCCACACTCCCATTTCAGGTTGCTTAAATACTGCAACTATTGAAATGGTGGACATCTGGTTGTTATTTCTATCATCAATCTATTGTTTTGATATTCAACAACCAAATGTTTCATCAAATTGCAAGGATAGATCTGATAGAGTTTCTTGTGAAAAGATTCATATCACGGTTGATGGGTCAAGTTGGTGATGAGTGATCTGTGGTTGCTTATTTTCCGATACAGGCAAACTCTAACCCTTTCTTCAATATTCTTTAAACCTAAAGCAACCAATTTTTATGCATGAAATCCTGTCACGGAACAGGTTTCCCAATCTTTTGCATGTTGATAAAAGTCAACTTCTGTTACAAACATGTGGCTAGAGGTGCATTTTTCTCATATATAACAAAATAAACTAAGAGTCAGGGCAAAAGGGGTTGGTGAGAGAGAAACATTGAAGAATGGACCAAGCGAGGAGGACTTATAATAGAATTAGAGAAAGGAGTTGATCATGATTTTGAACCTGCCACTAAGTATGCAAATAATAATAATTATTTTTCTGAACTATTTTTCTGAAATTAATGTTGTGCATTAAAGGTTTATGCTGCCTCATTGATTCTCTGATCTTTCCTTGAGCTATCATAACGAAAGCCTTTGTTTACTCAGTTCCAATAGATCATCTATATGGTGATAATTCACCCTCGGTGCCTCACCTTAAAATTTCAGTATATGTTTTGAATATGTCAAATCATTTTTGTTGAGGTGTTAACCTATTCAAAAGCAAGCTAGATTTCAGCAATTTGGATCTAACAATCACAATTAGGTTGAATTTGGAGTCTTTTGGATCAATCAACTTGGTCCATCTTCTTTTTCTATTTAGGTGTTTCACTTATTTAGTTCCTGTGTACTTGGGTAGTGCCTTTTCGCTCTTAATAAATTTCAATTACTTATAAGAAAGACAATCTGATCCATCTTATTTCCATAAGTTAAAAAAAATAAAAATAAAAATAAAAATTATCTATATACTTTCTTTTGACTTTTAACAATATGTGTTTTTGGGAGAATTTGTAAGATGAAGGGGGGGGGGGGTGTCTAAACGTTTACACCAAAACTAATTCATGTAATATTGGGTGGATTACAGAAATTCCCCATTTTAGATAATTGTATGCTGTGAAATTGAGTAGATTGGGAATAAAGCGTTATTGTGGATACAAGTGAATGGTTATTGATCCAGGATTGCCCATGGTTGATGGATGGGAGGTGCTGCGTGCTGACACTATAAGGAGCTTATGTGTTTAGGGCAAGATTTTGGTCCACTCTTTCTGTACGATCCCTGCATTAGTTATTCTAATTATTAACTAGTTTGGAGTTTGAGCACGGAACATTGCCTTGAGTTATTTGAACTAACTAGTTTTGGAGCTTTAACTTGATCCACATAACTTGCTAAATCTGCTTCTGTATGCTTTAATTAGGTGGGGCTTGAGCTAGTCTTGAGCTTCTTAATTCATTTTAAAGCCTTAAATACATAAAAATGATCAATTGGAAAGTAATGAGTCTCTTTCCTATGAGCTCTTGTGAGATCTCCCTATCATGCAGAAATCTTTCCAAAATCTCAAGAGCCTTACTGTCCGATTGAAGACCTACAAGGATCTTACTGTGGCCAATTAACATATGTGGAGAACTCACAAATGGATAAATAATATTATATTTCCTCTTTTTTAAAAGAGTTTGACTAGAAATCCCACCTACTTGTCATGGCATGTTTATTCATTTTCATGCCCAAAGTACCTAAAGATGTAAGAAGAGGGAGCCATGTGGTAGGATGACTTTGTTTGAAGTCGAAATTTGATTGTAGTATAACTAACTTTGTGGTGGTAACTGAACGATGGCACATATTGATCAAGTTTTCACAAATGACATGGTTCCTCTCTTTCTCTCTCTCTCTCCCATAAAATTAGAATAGAGAGAATGCAAAACATCAAAGAAGAAATAAAAGCCAAAAAGGCCAATTTATTGGATTAAAAGGGAAACCAAGAACGTGTAACATGTAGGTCGAACCATGCATATCCTCCAAACCAAAAAGGAAAGAATAAAGGAATCCTTTAAAGTGATCTGGGTCACCATAAGGAATCCTTGGAAGTGATATGGGTCACTGGTGTGTAGGTCGAGAGCACATGCACCTCCAGAACATTTGTTTATATATAAAACAGAAGACACTCAAACTTAAGCATTAATGCAGAGTTTCGTTAAAAAGGCCTGCATAATTCGTGGATTGAGAACATGTCGTCACCTTACATGCTTGAATTATGACACCTAAAAAGCGATTCACTCGTGAGTACTAAGAGGATAAACTAACAATATGATGCATCAAATTTCCGAGGGTGCGGTGCACGGGACCGAGGTTTACTCTGCAGGTGAGTCCGAAGGTCCTGCTTTGGAGAGGTTCCTCGATAAAAAAAAAAAAAAAAACAATATGATACATCAACCTCAAACACATGACAGGTCTCAACAAGTGATGCTTTCCATCTTGTATGAAACTCTTGTGTTGTTAGAAATTGAAGTCAGCCAAGGCTTTGTGTTTGTGAGAGTTTCTAGAGCTTCACCTTTGTCTTTAGTTAGATGCAAGTTTAATAGCAATGATATGAACTTGGCAATATCTCTTTGTTACTATAGTGAGATCCCTTTGTTATTGTAGCAAGATTAATTGTGATCATGCTTTCACTAATTTAACTATAAAAGTAATTTATACTTTAACTAAATAAGTTTTAGGATAAAATATACCATATATAATTTGATGCCATAATAGGTTGTAAAATCTGTTTGCATCATTATTCATTAATTAATAAACATACTTAACCTCCCCTAGCAACATAGAAAGAAGGAAGTAATCAATTAACATTTTTACATCTCTGGACAATTGCTTTTTTTATTTATTTATTCTTTAGTGATTAGTTATTATGACTTTCTTGTTCTTTTTGCCCCTAAATTTTAGGTGGCTTCTCTTGTATACTCTATGTGTATGGGAGCACCTAACGCTTTAATAATATTTCGATTATTTATAAAAAAAAAGGACATTGTTGCATTCTGATTCCAAGTTTATTGGGGCCAATTACCTTATATGGATGCTTCATAGTGTGAAGTACTTTGCTTTCATGACCTAATATGGATAAGGGATATATTAGTATTTCCAATAAAGGGAAGAGAACCTCCCTTGTTTGCTTGAATTTCCTAAAAGATGATTCTTTATAATGTCCTCATGTTAAATAAATAATTACAAATGAGTGAAATTTCCATTTGAGACACGTTACATCACACATATGTCCTCAGGTATGGAAGAAGGGGATACTAAGTATTAAGAAAGGAAAAAAAGAAAAGAAAAGATGGAGAACCTTTACAATTCAACCATGTTCTCATGTCCAAATTCTGAAGATGTTGGCAAAATCCATAACCTGGTTCAATCTAACACCTAAAGAGTGAAGTTGATTCTATGTCTATGACCACATGCAATTATTAAATCATTTCATTTAAATGCATGTTCAACGTCCTTTTTATTTAGTTCAGCTTGCTCTTTTTCACCAATGCTTGTGTTGTGCAGGGGTGCATGTACTGTGGCACTATAAATATATCATTTCCTTTGCTGAACCCTTACTAAATAAATGTATAAATATATACATTTATTTAGTTCAACGTCCTTTTTTTTAAGTTCAGCTTGCTATAAGGCTTGGAGTCAAATGATTTCCTTTGCTGAACCCTTTAAAGTCAACAACCCTAAGTGGTAAATATGTTTAATAAGGAGTGAACTATAAATATATTCTAGTGGCTAGTGTATGTATGAGCCTAGTTTTCTTTGGCCTAACTGATCTGAGTCGCATGATGTGTAAGCTCACTTGAAGGTACAGTGATATAAAACTTTGATTTAATGTTGGCCCATTTACTGATGATCGAGCTCGAGCATGCCTCAAGACAAGCTGATTATGTGCTGAATTTAAGCAGCTTGGATCATTTCACAACCTAACCGCTCTCTTTGGTAACCCCATATATTACTCCCCACCACTCACCTAAAACAACCAGGTTTTGAAATCAGGAAGTCTGGTTGTGGGGAATGCTTCCAAGCAGTTCCAAATGTTCATTACTATTTTTTTGCACTTAGTTCTGATGTAATTATACCATTTACTCCCCTGCTTATGTTTCTGCTATTTTGCTCTGTAAAACTTGATGATGGGAATAATTGGTTTGAATTTATAACGAAAAATAGAAAGAATTGAATAAGTTAAAGTAAAACTTGAAGTAGATAAAAGTAGGTGGTTCAAATTTATATATTTTATTCATCTTTCCGTAGGAGGACACATCTCTTCTTCCTGTGAATTACATTCCTGATTTATTGAGTTAAAAGCATCTATGTCTGTGCCGATAAATACCCTTCTCCATACCCTAAAGTCAAATAAAGTCAAATATGAATTCTTTTTAGATAGATCTGAACTGACTTCAGATTACGAAAGTAGCTGTCACTTGTCTCAGTTGTAGATGATTTGGTAGTACACTTATAGAGTTGAAAAGTTCATGTAGTAATACCAAACACAATATAAAAAAGTAATTAGCTCATTGTTTGCTTTCTCCAATTGTAATTATGGGAATTATTCAAACAAAATTTGTTAAATTGTTGCTGATAATTTCTGCTTTTACCAAAATATTTAAACCAAATCCATAATTTCTGTTACTAAAATTTCTTTTTGAGATAGTTGTGCAATAGTAATATGCATTGAATGCCTCTGTAGACGTTTTGTGTAAGTAATTTATTGATTGATATAGTAGTAAATGATCAAGATTTTGTTCCATGGTTGGGAAATGTATTACATGCCATGTTTATAGCTTGGACATGTAAAATGGAGTTAAGTTTGGAAGCATCAATTAACATTTCATTCTAATTAAATTACTAGCTAAGTGTAGCTGGATTCATGGAACAATTATTGACAAATCACATTTAAGAGTTTGTTGGCCATGCAGTAAAATCTTAATTTGGGGAAAAATTCTAGTTGGTTAGATTTATCTGGCATACCTAGCGGGGGACTTTTGTGTTGGATTTTAACATTGTGAATGTGATGATAAACCTTATCTCATTGAAAACAATATGGTTTGAAGGTGTCTATGAGGTCAATGAATTATAACTAATTTCCTAAGAAAAATTATCAGATGTAGCTATTATTCCCCTGTTTTAATGCCAAACAGCATTCTTGTTTGCCTAAAAAAAAGGAATGTGTCATGCCAATGTGGCTCACAACGGCAAAGATTTCAACAAACTATGCATAGCTGTAGGATTTTGAGCTGCTCTTGTAATGGAATTTAGGCAGCCTTCAGGTTTTGAAAAGGCTAAAAGGGCTTTCCTTCAAGTCAGTTGTGCAATATGTAGGTAATTGTGCCAAGATTTTGCTTTGGGATATAATCAAACTGATTTGGACAGATTCTTGTTGAAGGTTATGAGTAATCTCATGATTAGAAGAGAATCTCCGTTTGGAATTCTAGGGTCTTAGTATATATACTCTGGATGAAGCAAGTGTGGTCCACCCTGAAAAATTATGGAGTATTTGAGGTTTACCGCATAAGTCAAAAAACTTTCACCACTTCATTCAATTTCACTATGGAATGACTATATGAAAGGCTGGCTAGTTTCAAGAGATTTTTTTTTTTTTGGATAAGTAATCTTTTTTTTTTTTTTTACCCTAGGCGGAGGAGAAGGAGAGATTCAGACCTCCTCTTTATGAGGCTTGATCTCCAGCTGATTGAGTTACCTCTTAGAGTTTACTAGTTTTTAGAGAATTAACTTGATTCAAGGCAAGACATGAATTTTATTTTACTTTTATTTTATTTAGGTCTAATAACTGGATTATTAGTATTTAGTTTTATGTTTTATTTAATTTTCAAGAGTCAAGGATATTTTTGTTAATTTAATAAATGGGTGTTGGCCTAGGCTGAGTTGTTAGGCTATTAAGTATGCTTTGTATTCTAATGAAGGCAGACTTTGATGGAATAAAAAATTATGTTGAATTGATTCTTCTCTCTTTCTTTCCCCCTAGCTCCTCTTTCTTTCTCCCTTCCCCTCTTTTAGCTTCTTTCTCCTCTCTTTTCCCTACTTTCACTGCGTGATTTCTTTGTGATTATTATTGTCCTACATCATAACTAATGTGATATTTTGTGCTAAAATGCGGCATTCTGTAGATGGCTGGTCTACTTGTCTTTATTGGTGCAATTAGTTTGATGAACATCAAATTTGTGATTAGACAGGCTTTCTCATTTCTCTTCTTAAGTTAGTGATTATTTTAAGATTGTACATTCTTTATCAACCTTTCTAAGCTGTTGCTATTGGCAGTCCTTTCAGCACAAAAGCTTTTGGATGCCCAGGGATGCTGGGTGTCTAACTGATGGAGAGATGGGTTGCGATAATTCCTCCAGAATTGATCCAAAGCGTGGTCATCAGTGGTTTATGGATGCCAGTGGGCCAGATCTCTTCAACAACAAGAAGCAAGCTGTAGAAGCTGACAATGGAAGACCAGTTTCAGGAGTTGCACATATGAATGTTTTTCCATGGGATAACAGTCCTAGCTTCCAATCTGTTCGGGGCAATTCACTGACCGCCTCTTTGGATCTGAGCCTTTACGGACTGTCAATCTGGTTGATAGGAATATTCCTTCTGTTGGAAGTGGAAATATGATTTTAGGAATAAAGGTTTTGAGAATCAGTATGGAAAAGATCCTTCGGTGGATTTGTCTATGTCTCATACTATTGAAGATCCATCATCATGTCTGAGTTTTGGTGGGATAAGAAAAGTTAGAGTCAATGAAGTTAACTCTGACAATGGCATGTCTGAATCCATGGCGCATACCTACAGTAGGGCTGATAACAGTATAATATCTATAGGTGCCTCCTATAGTAAGAATGACAAATGCCATATCGTTGTACTACTTACAACAATGGGGATGAAAATGCCATCTCGATGGGCCCCACCTTCAGTAAGGCAGAAAACAATTTCATGTTGATTGGGCACACCTTCAATAAGGGAGATGGCAATTTCATAACAAAGGGTCATAACTATGGCAAGACAGACAATAGTATGTTATCAATGGGTCAGCCATTTGACAAGGGGGATGGAAATTTTATATCCATGGGTCAGTCGTTTGAAAAAGGAGATAGCAGTGTCATATCATTGGGTGCCTCCTGTACCAAGGGGCATGAGAATTTTATTACAATGGGCGGTAAAGCCAATGAGAATTTTATATCAATGGTGCCATATAAGGGGGATCATATCATATCAATGGGTCCAACCTATGACAAGGCAGATTCCAACATTTTATCAATGGGATCTTCCTATGACAAAGGAGATTGCAGTGCTCAATCTATGGGGCACAACTATAATAAGGGCGAGAGCAATACCATATCTTTTGGAGGTCTTCATGATGAATCTGAGACAGATCCCTCTGGCGGGATGATTAGTAGCTATGATTTATTGATGAGTACTCAGAACTCAGCTCAAGCTTCAGAAGTATCAGGCCAGAAGGATCTGGTTGAGACTAATGCTGATCCAGTTGTAAATGATACTCAGAAAGCTAAACCTGATGCCAACCCCAGGAATAAGGATCCAAAGACAACTAAGAAGGTTCCTCCTAACAACTTTCCTTCAAATGTCAAAAGTTTGTTGTCTACTGGTATGTTCGATGGGGTCCCTGTGAAGTATGTGTCCTGGTCACGTGAGGTAATGCTTATTCTTCTATGTTACTTGGGCATATTTGCAAAGCTGATTTAACTTTCTGAGCCTCCTGGTTCTATTATTTTGACACGTGCTTACAATTTTATCTTTGACAGAAAAATCTGAAAGGAATTATAAAGGGAACTGGGTATTTGTGTTGCTGTGACAGCTGCAATCTTTCCAAGGTAAGCAAATTACATTACTTTTCGGCTTCTTTTAGGAAAGTCAACTAAAGATTGTTTGATTTGAGTTTAATGACCAAGCTGGTATTTTGGGTTTCATCATGCAGTCTTTAAATGCTTATGAGTTTGAGCGTCATGCTGGTTGCAAGACCAAACACCCAAATAATCACATTTATTTTGAGAATGGAAAGACCATCTATGCTGTTGTTCAAGAGCTGAAGAACACTCCTCAGGAGATGCTGTTTGATGCAATTCAAAATGTGACGGGTTCTCCAATTAATCTGAAGAATTTCCGGATCTGGAAAGGTAATTTTCAAACATGAAAGACAATTATCCCCTCTTCGTTGTCCTTGCATAACTAGGTGAAGTTAAATATTTGTTATTCTCTCATATGATTTTTCTGTCTTCCAACCGTATTCTCAGCATCATATCAAGCTGCCACCCGTGAACTTCAGCGCATCTATGGAAAGGATGAAGTTATCATGCCATCCTGAGATGCAAACCCTTCCTTTCTGACGATTTTGAGGTTGTGAATATGTGATATGCGCATAGCAGCATACAACCTATAGAATATATAGACTATATAGTCAGTGGGAATTTAATAGTTTGAGCTGATGGATGTTTATAAGTGTTTTGGCTTTTTTAACTTTTTGCAAATTAAGATTTTAATTTAATTTTGGATTATCTGTTGCATGTAGATTTATCTTTTGGGGTGTGTCTGACTGGAGCACTAGAGTTACCTTCTTCTGTGTTAGTCGTGGTGGCAAAATAATTCCTCTGAGCAATGGGGCAGGTTAGGTGCTTGGTCAGAATCGATAGTATTTGGCTCTTTGGGAAGTGTTAGTCTATTCTATTTAACAAGAAGACATATTTTCTGCATAAAATGGAAAAAAACATTTTCAAGGAAAATTACTAGTGCAACCAATCCTAATCTGCATATCTTACTATAGAGTGAGACCGCTGCCCTTCCCATCTGACCAAATTTAACTTATCATAAATGATAAATGACCAAGTTCAGCTGGTTTTAGCTTAAGCTGTGGTTTCTCTAAAGTAGATCTCATATTCCAATATTGTTGTTTCTTTTTGCCTGTTCAATTGTGTAGTTTACTCCATTTCAGGCCGGCCTAGTATTATTTGTCTTGGTTTGCAATGCT
Organism: Carpinus viminea; assembly: GCA_013348765.1. Lineage (NCBI taxonomy): Eukaryota > Viridiplantae > Streptophyta > Magnoliopsida > Fagales > Betulaceae > Carpinus > Carpinus viminea. The sequence continues at coordinate 48,328,142 of CP054667.1, forward strand.
GTAGTTATCACCGCAGCATTCTAGGGCAAAGTCGAAAGCCAACGTTCGGGGTTGGCCAAACCGCCCGAGTAGTCATAGGAAAGGTTCTGCCACCTCCAAATGAATGTATAGGTTAAAGCCATTGCATCTCATATACAAAACCTTAGAAAACATTTCCTCGAGCAAAACCCAGATGTCAATGTTTACATCAGTGCCAGGAAACATCATTCCTATTTTTCCTGAATTTCCTCCATGAGCTGGTTTACCAATCTTGCAAACAGACATCTCCTCACAAGCGATATTTTCGTATGTCTTTTGGCTAAATACTATCCCCATTAATCCTTGCCCAAAAATACTAATTTTAGGCGTAAGGTTTATCTCATATGTCCATATCTGCTTATCTTAGCTGTCTCCCATAATCCTATATAAATTGCTTCACGTATTGGGAAATGATATTAATGCAGAAGGAGCAGAAGAGATTAATGGTGGATGTGATTTTTACTGCCCCCATTAAAGCCTGTGGAAGGAAGTGGAGAATGTCTGTGAAAGACAAAGATAATAGAAGAGAATCGTCTTGTCGTATTTCTGAAATCATTAATAAAATATAAATAGGTAATAAATGTAGGATTTTCAAGTGCCTTGGAATTACATGCTACACAGAACTCAAATTCCAAAAGCTGTTTCCCTTCAAAGACGTTCATCTGTCGGTACTACGCTGGAAACATCAACGAATACACGATTTGAAGTCCCCATATTCTCGGCAAATGTAGCCATTTGTTCTTCGTTTGGTGCTGCAGTGCCAGTAGATGCAGGCTGATCCACCCTCTTACCCCATAGAACAAAATATAGCCCAATCACAATGATAACTGCTCCAATAATCCTACAAGAACCCAAGTTGCATATATTAAAAAAAAAAGAAAAAGACCACATTGTTTTAAAATGTAGTATATAATTTTAGGGACAAAGTTTTCTGGGTTGGATTCTTCCATCTCAGTTTATTAAACTGACATTTGGCTTTAGAGCACGTAGATGAGGTTTAATGTTTTGGGATCAAGGCTAACCTTCCTACATACATTTCCTCTGCTAATACAAAGGAGCCCACAATTGCAACAACGACAGTGCTTAGAGGACTAAAAGCAGAGAAGAAGACGGGTCCCCTTGCCCTGATTACCACCCCCATGATATAATAACTTATTCCAGAGAGTATTCCCTGTAATGGAAACTTCGTCGGTGAGTATAAACAGGAAACATTTTTGAATAAAAATCAGGAAAGTAGTTGAAGGGAGAATTTCTTACTGCATAAAGACAGGCTAGCAATTTGGCATCCCATTGTAGGGACCACACAGCAGCACTGCCCCTCTCAAATGCCAAGGCCACTATGGTGCACTCCACCGTGGCCGACATGCATATCAAAGCTGTGAGGGAGAGCTTGGCAGGGTATGATCTTAGCGTAAATGCCTACAAAAAGGCACCCATTATGTCCATACCAATTAGTAATATTGAAACAGAGGCAGAGAGGAAATGAGAATGCTTCCTATTGAGTCATGATCTAGCAAGGAAATGAGAAAGCTTCCTATTTAATCTGCACCGAGATGAGCTTTTTGGATAGACCAATTGGGATAGATATTACTCAAAAGTAAGAAAGCTTCAGAAATGAAAGGTTTTGCTAAATGGCAGTTTGTGTAGCTAGATGATGTAAGCCTTGTGAGATAATATTGGATTGAGAAACTAACGTACGTACGTGTAGAATCATGAAGCAAGACCAGAAGAAACAAGACCCTAAGACTAGTAGAGCACCCTTCATGACATTTTCCTTGGATGCAGGTCTTGCAGATTGATGATCATGGTGGTTTCTTCCATTTGTCCATGGCGGATTTATCACAGATCCTTTAAACAGAGTCATAAACATTGCTCCGCCAACCGCCACTAAGGTCCCAATTATCTTTGCCTTGCTGTGCAGTCTCCTAGTATTGACCTGCTCAAGCCTACAAAAGTACCATCCACACAAAGTAACGTCTCCCACTTCCTTCACTTTATACAGTACAGAAACACATGCACAAAAGGGTTTTCTTTTGTGTGTTAGAACTTACCCAAAAACCCAAGCCATTGAGAATGCGAATGCAGGAATGGTATTGCACATGGCAGATGTGAAAGAAGCATTGGTATACGTCATCCCAATAAATAATAGGTTCTGGTCAAGAAGAGGGCTGTACAGGAAAAAAAAAAAAAGAATAAATAAACTTGTGATATATAGTAATGTTCTGGTTGAATCGTCCAGATTCTTACTCAAAGAAACTCAGCAGCATTGCCTTTACGAAGATGGACAGGGTCATCCTTGGCCTTGATGTCCTGTTGGGTGTTAGGCATATGCATGTCAGTATATATATTTAGCTTCTTCATCTTTTCTATATCGTGGAAGACGTAAATTTCAAAGAGAGAGAGATATATAGAGAGAGAGAGAGACCTTTCCAAAACAATGGCGAAGGGAGCAATAACAACAGAGGCAATGGCCATCCTGTAGGCTATGAGCACGAAATGGCTCATCCCCTGATCTAAAGCATTCTTGGCAATAATGGACATCCCGGCATAGCCAAACTGCAAAAGAATGACAGCCAAATATAGCTTCACGCTACAAAATAAGCGACGCAAGGACTCCAGAGGCATTATAATTACTTTTGTCTCTCTCACAGTACCTTGAAAAGCTTACAATAGAGGGTAGCCATGGATTATATATAAATAGTTGTAAGCCCCCACTGATCAATTTTGATACGTTTTGTTTTGAATTGAGTGAACTCAAAACCATATTCCTCAATGTAGAAAAACCGCTTTTTCTTCAGAACATCAAAACAGGCCACCAGTTTCGCATCAAGAGGGAAGTAACTGCAGTAAGCAAACATCAGAGAATGATCCCCATGAGAGAGCGTTTTAGCCATTTCATAGAATCCGCTAATCTACACGTCATTTATGCTACCTTTACTTGTCATAATAGCTTACACCTTTTCATCACGTCTAGACACGAAGTTGGAATTGCCTTGGCATCGTTTGCTACATCACTATGGTAATTATGTGTCACGTGCTCACATAATCCAGCTCACATAAGTGGAAATTAGATAGATAAATGGTTTATTGCACATTAATATCCTATTTTCATCTCATTATATTTGCTAACTTGCCAGGGTGTAGCATCACTCAATTAGAAACCCAATCAATAAAAAATGAACTTTTGCACTTCCTAGTGGTGGATCGGGATTGGCTGCCATTGTTACCTAAATTGTAGCCCGTTTGCTCGATTGCAATTGTGAGAGACTCTCGATGTGACCTACTTACCTGAACTCCAAAGTATCTCGAGACTTGCTCGAGTACATGAGTCCTATCAAAAACTTCTAACAATTGTCTAGTTGTCTGAGTGTTGAAAGTCAATTACTAGGGACCAATCCCAATACCCTAATGGTAGCGTTTGACAAGGAAAATGATTTAAGAATGTCAAATATTTGCAATGTTTTTTATTAACATTCATTGCATTTTTACTTGTCCCTTGTATATATATCTCTCTCTCTCAAGCACATAGACTTCACCTTATACAAAGTTACTTGTGCATGGTGGAAGATCAGGCATTCCTTTGAGGGCTAGATCAATCATAATTAAGTAACTTTTGCATCAATTAATCACAAGATCAGAAGCATCAAATTAATCACAAATTAACATTAATAGATTGTACATTTGGTGGATTACACACGCAAAGGGAGAGTGAGTAGATTGCCATGCAGGCATGATCACTGGCTTCATTACTGCGACTTTTGTTTGATTCCCTTCTTCTTCTTCTTCTTCTTCTTCTTCTGCTTATCATATATATCTTACTCATTCTGGTCTCTTGCTTGCAAGTGCTTGTCTCTTGTTGCTTCAATTAATGTCCACTTTGCTTCATTTCATATTTAATACTAGCAAGTAGCAAAGTTGCACGTAATTATTTTATTTGAAACCCCGAAAAATTTAAAAATTAGTCATAAATGAAGCAGGAATTTCCGATCGTCCAATAATCATTCTTATCTTCTGATGAGTAATGACGAAAAGAAAAAGGTTGCCAGTTACGGTGGTGATGCTAGCTCCCAGTCAAACGTTGTTCCTCCACCTGCTGACAACCCTATAGAGGAAGAGGACAAGTGCAGACGCGATTGGAAGAAAAAGAAGCTGAAGCTGCCAATTTGAGGGCACGTATGGTTGGTTTGAGCATTCAAGCCCAACAGGTGGCGGGCCAAACATCAACAAGTGGTTGGCCTGACCCAAATAAAAACAATCTGTACCATTTTTTTTTTAATTTTTTTTAATTTTTTTTATTTTTGAGATCAGCAGACGGAGAAAGCAAATTGTAGAGAAAAAAACAATCATAAAAACAATATTCTACATCTTCTTAACTTACTGAGATGGGTTTAGAATTGTCGGTTTTTTTAAAAATAGTCTGAGAAAATAAAGTAGTAACAGATTATGCGACAAATATGGACAAAGATGATCAAGATCGCTGTTCGAATGAAGCCTATCTGCCTTCAGCATATTGGAGATAGGTGGGTTCGTATGCGTATGAATTGCGTGCCTTTCTGGCAATTAATTTTTATTTTATTTTTCAATTTTAGAGTGGTAGTGTGGGTCAATATTACATACAAAACACTGAAAATTTAAATCGACAACAAATTAAACAGTTACATTAGGTTCTATAATCGTTAGCGCAACCACTTTCATGTTAGCACCGTCGTGGACATGGACACAAATACTTGGATCTGAAGTCGTTATGGTCTCATTCATAGGAGATGTAGTAGTACTATGTGGTTTTGGTAGAACCTCATCGTCCTTTAACAATAGTGATCATAAGCATTGCTTCCATATTTAGTACTCGTACTTGTCTTGTTGCTTCAATTAATGTCCACTTTGCTTTCCTCCTCCTTCTTCTTCTTCTTCTTTGCTTTCCTTCTTCTTCTTGTTGCTTCAATTAATGTCCACTTTGCTTTCCTCCTCCTCCTCCTTCTTCTTCTTCTTCTTCTTCTTCTTTCTTCTTCTTCTTCCATATTTAGTACTGTGTCTCTTGTTGATTCAATTAATGTCCACTTTGCTTTTCTCCTCCTCCTCCTTCTTCTTCTTCTTCTTTTAGCTTTCCTTCTTCTTATTGTTGCTTCAATTAATGTCCTTCTTCTTCTTTGCTTTCCTTCTTCTTCTTGTTGCTTCAATTAATGTCCACTTTGCTTTCCTCCTCCTCCTTCTTCTTCTTCTTCTTCTTCTTCTTCTTCTTCTTCTTCTTCGCTTTCCTTCTTCTTCTTGTTGCTTCAATTAATGTCCACTTTGCTTTCCTCCTCCTCCTCCTCCTTCAATTTGTTGAATATTGCCTTGTATTTCACAAAATCAAATATGGCCCCAAAATCATGTTGATTATGTATTTTGTTCTCTCTCAATTTGTATGCTTGTTTTTGTTGTAATCATCCGTTTAGGTGGAGCATTTTGCAAGTTGGATGATTTGGTGTGAAAAGAAGACAAGCAAAGGCACCAGCCATTAAAATATGGAGACTTGTTTTTCATGGCTTTGGTGGAGCATTTCGGTGGGCAATTAATTGAAGAAGACAAAATTGGAAAAGCTGAAGACTTTTTGCAAGCCATTGGTCAAAGCATGTAGTTGAGGGTTAAATAAGGAAATTGGCGGAATAAATTGAATGAAAGAAGAATGCACTTTCGGTGCATGTATTGATTGGTCTTTGGCCAACGTCAAGAATAGTAGCCTCATTTAATATGGAAGAAAAATGGGAGATGCTTTTGAATATATGAGGAAGGCCATACGGCCATTTGGAATAGGGCTTGAGCAGAAGCTCCATTTGCAGATATGGGCTTCAAAAGCTCCATTTGAATATGGAGTGAATTTGAAGGGGCAGTAGCAGCCCCCATATGCAGAGGCAGTAGCCTCATTTGCAGTTTGAGTTTTTCCATTTGTTAGTAGAGAGAGAAAAATGTAAGGGGGTTTGGGATTTGGGTTAGCATTTGAATATGTGGGCATTTGAAATTTGCATTTGTGAGTGTTAAATACTCTTGTTTTGTATCTCTCCTTTTAGAATTAGTGAAATCTCTCTCTATCGTTGCACTGTGGATGTAGGCAAGATGCCGAACCATGTAAATCTTGTATTCTTATTGTCATTTGTTTATTTTTCTTTAAATACTATTATCACGTTTGTTCCGCTTGTTTTGAGTGTGTGAGAGATTCGCGACCTTCCGCACAACACAATTAATGTCCACTTTGCTTTCCTTCCTTCTTGTTGCTTCAATTAATGTCCACATGAACCTCCTCCTCCTCCTGCTTCATTCATTCCTCCTCCTCCTCCTCCTTCAATTAATGTCCATTTGCTTTCCTTCTTCTTGTTGTTGCTTCAATTAATGTCCACATGAACCTCCTTCTCCTCCTGCTCTGCTTCAATTAATGTCCACTTTGCTTTCCTTCTTCTTGTTGCTTCAATTAATGTCCACATGAACCTCCGCCTCCTCCTCCTCCTGCTTCATTAGTTCCTCCTCTTCCTCCTCCTCCTCCTCCTCCTCCTCCTGCTTCAATTAATGTCCACTTTGCTTTCCTTCTTCTTGTTGTTGCTTCAATTAATGTCCACATGAACCTCCTCCTCCCCCTGCTTCAATTAATGTCCACTTTGCTTTCCTTCTTCTTCTTCTTGTTGCTTCAATTAATGTCCACTTTGCTTTCATGTCCACTTTGCTTTCCTCCTCCTCCTCCTTCTATTTAGTACTCGTGCTTTTCTCTTGTTGCTTCAATTAATGTCCACTTTGCTTGTCTCTTGCTTGCAAGTCTTCCTCTTCTTCTTCTTCAATTAATTCCATATTTAGTACTGTGCTTGTCGCTTCAATTAATGTCCACATGAACCTCCTCCTCCCCTGCTTCAATTAATGTCCACTTTGCTTTCCTTCTTCTTCTTGTTGCTTCAATTAATGTCCACTTTGCTTTCATGTCCACTTTGCTTTCCTCCTCCTCCTCCTCCTTCTATTTAGTACTCGTGCTTTTCTCTTGTTGCTTCAATTAATGTCCACTTTGCTTGTCTCTTGCTTGCAAGTCTTCCTCTTCTTCTTCTTCAATTAATTCCATATTTAGTACTCATGCTTGTCTCTTGTTGCTTCAATTAATGTCTACTTTTCTTTCCTTCATGGTCTCTTGCTTGCAAGTGCTTGTCTCTTGTTGCTTCAATTAATGTCCACTTTGCTTTCCTTCATTCCATATTTAGTACTCCTCTTCTTCTTCTTCTTCTTCTTCTTCTTCTTTACTCATTCTGGTCTCTTGCTTGCAAGTGCTTGTCTCTTTTGCTTCATTTAATGTCCACTTTGCTTTCCTTCATGGTCTCTTGCTTGCAAGTGCTTGTCTCTTGTTGCTTCAATTAATGTCCACTTTGCTTTCCTTCATTCCATATTTAGTACTAGCAAGTAGCAAAGTTGCACGTAATTATTTTTATTTGAAACCCCAAAAAATTCTTCTTCTTCTTCTTATTTTTATTTGAAACCCCGATTCTTCTTCTTCTTCTTCATTCCATATTTAGTACTAGCAAGTAGCAAAGTTGCACGCAATTATTTTTATTTGAAACCCCAATTCTTCTTCTTCTTCTTCTTACTCATTCTGGTCTCTTGCTTGAAACCCCAATTCTTCTTCTTCATTCCATATTTAGTACTAGCAAGTAGCAAAGTTGCACGTAATTATTTTTATTTGAAACCCCGAAAAATTCTTCTTCTTCTTCTTATTTTTATTTGAAACCCCGATTCTTCTTCTTCTTCTTCTTCTTACTCATTCTGGTCTCTTGCTTGCAAGTGCTTGTCTCTTGTTGCTTCAATTAATGTCCACTTTGCTTTCCTTCATTCCATATTTAGTACTAGCAAGTAGCAAAGTTGCACGTAATTATTTTTATTTGAAACCCCGAAAAATTCTAATTCTTCTTCTCCTTCTTCTCCTTCTTCTTCTCCTCCTCCTCCTTCTCCTTCTTCCTTCTCCTTCTCCTTCTCCTCCTTCTCCTTCTTCTCCTTCTCCTTCTCCTTCTCCTTCTCCTCCTTCTTCTCCTTCTTCCTCCTTCTTCTCCTTCTTCCTCCTCCTTCTTCTTCCTCCTTCTTCTCCTTCTTCTTCTTCTTCTTCTTCTTCTTCGTCATAAATGAAGCAGGAATTTCCGATCGTCCAGTAATCATTCTTATCCATATTTAGTACTAGCAAGTAGCAAAGTTGCACATAATTATTTTTATTTGAAACCCCGAAGAAGCACGAATTTCCGATCTTCCAGTAATCATTCTTATCTTTTTCTTCTTCTTCTTCTTCTCCTTCTTCTTCGTCATAAATGAAGCAGGAATTTCCGATCGTCCAGTAGTCATTCTTATCTTCTGATGAGTAATGACGAAAAGAAAAGGGTTGTCAGTTACGGTGGTGATGCTGGCTCGGTCAAACGTTGTTCCTCCACCTGCTGACGACACCGTAGAGGAAGAGGTGGCACAATTAGTGCAGAGGCGACTGGAAGAAAAGCAGCTGAAGTTGCCTATTTGAGGGCACGTATGGTTTGTTTGAGCATTCAAGCCCAACAGGTGGCCAAACCTCAACAAGTGGTTGGCCTGACCCAAATAAAACAATCTGTACCATTTATTTTTATTTATTTATTTATTTTTGAGTCAGCAGAGGAGAAAGCAAATTGTAGAGAAAAACAAACATAAACTGACGACACCGTAGAGGAAGAGGTGGCACAATTAGTGCAGAGGCGATTGGAAGAAAAAGAAGCTGAAGTTGCCTATTTGAGGGCACGTATGGTTTGTTTGAGTATTCAAGCCCAACAGGTGGCCAAACCTCAACAGTGGTTGGCCTGACCCAAATAAAACAATCTGTACCATTTATTTTTTATTTATTTATTTATTTTGAGTCAGCAGAGGAGAAAGCAAATTGTAGAAAAAAAAAAAAAACATAAAACAATATTCTACATCTTATTCGCTTTCTGAGATGGGTTTAGAATTGTTTTGGGTTAAATACTTAATTAGTCTCTAGGGTTTAAAATTTTATTTTTCCTCCTAATTAAATTTTTTTTAAAAAAATTGTTTAGGAGATCGGCAGCAGCACCGACAGCCTTCCCTTGTTAAGTTTTCGGTTTCATGTCGCATCGATGATTGGGCTGCCTCAGCCAACAACTTGGCGCTGGCGAGGAGCTCACTGTTGGACGGTTTGTGGTGCTTCTGAGGGTGGGTGGTGGGTTTGTTGTGAGAATCGAAATGAAGAAATTGATCCATTGATGCTGGAAAAGTATGAAAATGTGGGATGAAAGGAGGTGGATTTGGGAGGCCAAAAGATTGCTGAAAACGGAAGAGGATGAGGCTTTGACCTGCTTGTCTGTGAATATAATAATGGAGGTTTCTTTCAATGTTGTTGGCCTGTTCGTGTTCCTTTTGTTTGGTGGTTTCGGCCACCCTGGTTTCTATGCCCTTGGTGCCCAAGGGGTGGCTACAGGTTCTTTTTCTTTTTTTTTTTTTTTTGAAAAATAATTTTTTTAAACAAAAATTTAATTAGGTATCCATGTATCAACTTTTAATTGGTCTATGTGTCAGTCCGTTAAATCAACTAACGGTCAACTGACAGATGGACTAACTTTATCACTTTTCAAAACTATAAGGATTAAGAGCATTCACAATGGAAGAAATAAATGTCATTTTTATCTAAAATAAATTTTTAAATTGATAAAATACCATCTCGTGATGGATAAGGTAAAAAATGTAGAATAAATTTTTTGTTAAATGAGCTAAAAAAAAAGCTACATGTAGCGGTAATATTGAAAGAGCTATTTTCCTACATTTTCTCCCACGTCTGTTTTTTTCTCCCACTATCTCTCACAAAATTTTCTTCACGCTTTTTTTTTATTGTTTCTTCTCACCTGTTTTCTTTTTCAAAATTTTCCTACTATTTCTCTTTTTCACATCTCATTTTTCCAAAATGTTCTCCTATTATTTCTCTCTCCACATCACTTTTTTCTCAAAAGTTGAAAAATAAGATATCAAGAAAAATACAATCATTATAAAAAATAAAAAAATAATTAAAATTAAATGATATAGATAAAAATATAACTAATCGGATGTAGGAGGTCCTTAAAAAGTTATTAGCTAAACTAGATAAATTGAGTTTTGATGAGCTATTTTACATAAAAAATTAGCTCATCCATTGTGAATGCTCTAATTTGGTCACTTTCCAAACCTTAGGAAAGAAAAAATAAAATTTCTAAACCCTATGAACTAATTAAGTATTTAACCCTTGTTTTTTTAAATAAATAAATAAATAGTCGGAAGAAAATAAAGTAATAACGGACACTTAGAATTATGCAACAAATATGGACAAGGATGATCAAGATCTATAATAATTAGCGCCACTAGAATGAAACCTATCTGCCTTCGGCATTTTGGAGATCGATAGGCGGGTTCGTATGCGCATGAATTGCGTGCCTTTCTGGCAATTAATTTTTTATTTTATTTTTCAATTTTAGAGTGGTAGTGTGGGTCAATATTACACATACAAAACACTGAAAATTTAAATCGACAACAAATTAAACAGTTACATTAGGTTCTATAATCGTTAGCGCAACCACTTTCGTGTTAGCACCGTCGTCGACATGGACACAAATACTTGGATCTGAAGTCGTTATGGTCTCATTCATAGGAGATGTAGTAGTACTATGTGGTTTTGGTAGAACCTCATCGCTGTCGGACTTGGTAAGCTTCTGCTCTTTGCTCTTGCCCCATAAAACCAGATATAGGCCAACAACAATGACAACCGCTCCAATAACCCTGAGAAAAAGAATAAAAAGAATGAATTAAATATAATTTTTTACAGCAGTTTTCTTAATTAGTAGTTGTAGAGAAGGTTGATGAATGCTGACCTTCCCAAGAACATATTCTCGTTGAGCATGAAGGTGGCCATGATTGCGACAATAACCATGGTTAGAGGTCTAAATGCAGTAACGAAAACAGGTCCCCTATCCTTCATTATCACTCCTTGAATGTAGTAGGTAATCCCTGTGGATATTACCCCCTGCACATATAAAACTTCACTTTTTGAGCTCCATCGATCTCTAGTGTAATTAATTCTAAGACTTTAATAATTAAATTTCTTCTACTAATTTACCTACTATATATATGGTGCTACTTAGCTATCAGTACACTATACGTACTCTATTATGTACAACACAATATTGTCAAATAGGATTATTAGCTACCTATAAATATTAAAAAAAGAAGATTATTATCTATATTGATAAACATGACAGTTTATTTATTTATTTATTTTTTCTAACTTTTCGTTAAACTTTATTATCTGCCTAGCTAGCATTTAATTTGAATTCTTTTCTAGTAATGTGCCTAATTAACCAATTGCAGCATGTCATTATACTATATATATAGAGCATCCTGAGAATATTTTATTCTTATCACAACATTAATCCAAAATCTTTTTTTTTTTTTTAATTTTGATTTAAATTGGGGTTAAGGGAATAAATGGGTAGAGCCCTATTATTATGTATCCTCCCCAATTTGAATGATTATTGAGTGAAGGCTAGGCAACCTCCGTGATCCACTTGACATGACCCGGCCTAATCTAGCTAATCTATCTTCAACATGATTCGACTCACTTCTAAATTGATTTGCCAGGCTCAATTCACTCATGAATGACTTATGCCAACACAACCCATTTGACCTGAAGTGGCCTGATGTAGAAGGATTTGAACTAATGACCTTGGCTTTGTGAGACATGGTCCATAACCGATTGAACTAACCTTAGAGACAACTAAAAACCAACCTATACTTAATTAATTTGCAAGTTGCAACTTTATCAAAAAGTTACTGGCCGGGATTTAAAAAAATGACAATTTTACTAATTGTGTGTTACTAGTTACTACTTCCGTGATCAATCTTTCATCCAAAAAGAGATAATTATAATTAATGTCAAGTGGACAAATCTCCTTGTCATCCCCCTAGCGAGCTAAAAGATTGTGCATGTTGTGTGTCCACCACAACATCGGATATTTGATAGTCAACATTACTTATTAGATTGCCTCATGGTACTTAACATATTAGTTGAATATTTTAAATTTTAATTATGTCCTTAATTATATGTTAAAAATGTTCCAAAAAATAACTGGCCATGGAGATTGGAGAAACCCCCCCCCCCCGCCGCGTGACGTGAGGGACGTGGGTCGTAGAGATCTCCATGGTCCATGGATAACTTTTTCTTTTTCTTTTTTAAGTCCAAAAAAAAAAACGAAAAAAGAAAAGTAGGCAACTAAATTTCGAATTCCTCACTCCGTATATAGCAGCTAAGAGCATGGTATTCAAGCGTATCTCCCAGGCCGTTGGGTTGTTCCATTCGATGACAAGGGCCAGTATACTGTTTTGGAGTGTGCCCATCAAGCATATCCAAAGAGTTAGGGAAAGTTCTGCGGGGTACGATTTCAAGGTAATTGCCTACAAAAGCAGCCAACAGGATTTAGAATAAAAGTATCTAATATTATTATATATATAAAAAATTGAATGGGGATTAATGGAGCACTTACTTGAAGAATGACGAAAGCAGACCAGCAGACACAGCCTGCTAAGATCATGACAGCACCCTTGATGGGATCTTGCTTATTTGCTGCACCAGTAGATTCATGATGCCCATTCCCATTTGTCCATGGCAAATTCATCATGGGTCCTTTAACAAGAGTCATAAGCATTGCTCCCCCTAGCGCGACTACAGTCCCCAAGACCTTTGCCTGGCTAGGCAGTCTTCTAGACACCTTCTCAAGCCTACAAAAAGCATGAACTAATTACAAATTTGAAGCACCGTACCCCCCATATCATATATACATGTACCATACGCAAATAACTATTGTGTTACCTGCAAATCCAAGCCATTAAAAATGCAAAGGCAGGAAGAACATTGCACAAGGCAGCTGTAAAAGTTGCTGTAGTATACTTCATCCCAGTATAGTACAAGTTCTGGTCAATTACAGGCCTGAAATATTTGGAGAAAATAAAAGGTAAATGTTTGTTTGAAGCTTATGACGAAAAGCTTGTTGCTATAATACTCAAGATTCTTACTCTAATAAGCCGAGTAACACAATCTTAGCAAAGAGAGAGAGGGTCAACTTTGGCCTTATTTTCCTGTTAAGAGAGTATTAAATCAATGTTCATGGCTAGCCTTTTCATCTCCTTCAACATAAAAACATGAAAGAAAATAAAGAATAAGGGAAGAGAGAGAGAGAGAGAGAGAGAGAGAGAGAGAGACCTATCCAAGACAATAGCAAATGGAGCAATAACAGCAGTGGCAACAGCATAGCGGTAGACTATCAGCACATGCTGGCTCATCCCCTCGTCCAAAGTAAACTTACAAATTATGGTCATCCCTGCAGAACCAAACTGCAAAACAATGACTGCCAAAAATGGCTTCAACCGGTTATACAATTGAGCCATGGACTCCATAGACATGTTGCGTTTGATTTCTTCTTCTTTCTTCTCTCAGTTGCGGGCAACTTCTGATCAAATTTATGTAGAAACTGAACTTTATATAGAGTTTTTTTTTTTCTTCAGGTTCATTTTTTTCTCGTGGATGAAAGCAATCTCAACACGTCTTCCTTTTACGTACAGTTTGGGACCTATTATCGAAGTACGTACACTATTAATTAGCACCTATAGAACCAGAAATTGCTCCCGAAACCAATGACCCATAAGGCCACCAATATCAGGCCCGAAATAGCCTAGAAGAGCCTCACAGCAGGCCGTTCAACATAAGAGGCTGGAAAGCCCACAAGGCACAAGAGGCTCATAAACAAAATATAAAGGTCTGAAAAAAATTTCTCCTGGAAAGGTACCTCTCTCTCTCTCTCTCTCTCTCTCTCTTTGTCGTACCGGAGGTGCTGGATGAATATTTTTGAATCTAAGAAGCACTATCGATCGTTGCTGACTGATCAGGAGGAAGACAGCCAGAGCGCACCAAGGAAACATGTACAAAATGTGGTGGACTAGTAGGATAGCTGATCGATGCTGAATTACAAGTCTTTCTTTAATAATATATATAATGCATGGTTTTGGTGAACAACAACCAAATTTCTGACACCAGCGTCGATCACCATGTTTGCTGCACCTTAAATTCACATATATTATGTCGTTAGATCTGGTAGCTCCTGCAGCCACCTTAAAATAACTTGATTAAAGTAATTGATCAAGAGTTGCCAACATGATTCTCTTCAGTTAATTATATTATAAGAGTATTTTGTCTTTTTTACTTTTTTAGGAAACAAAAATATTCTTCAACTATAACTAAACTGAATATTATCTAGTTCAAAGAAGAGAAAATCTAAATGGTGTGGGAGAGTTAGTTAATTGTAACGAATCAATCTCTAACATATTAAATTTGAGGTCTCCTCAAATTTTGAATCTCATTCATCGATCTTAACGGTAAAAAATAAAAGACTTTTCAATTTTTAATAATTAAAAATCAGAATGTGTTTTAACTTTAAATGTGAAAACTGAAAAGTCTTTTGTTTTTTGCCATTAAAATCAAAATGAATGGTCAAGATTTAAAATTTGAAGCCCTCAAATTTTGAAAGAATTTGAGGGGATCTTGATCCCGCCCTCCCTAAGGCTTAAATTTTATGGATTTTAATTGTTATCCAATAAATCTTTGCATTGTCTCCAAATGATAACTCAATTAACTATAGACTACGCCTCATGAAGTGTGGATCACTAGTTTAAATCCCCCCTCCCCTTTTCCTTATATGGATATGTAAAATAATAATAATAAATAAATCTTTGCGTTAATTTTTAAAATGGTAGTGCAATTATGGAATACCCAACCAAAAGGTGACAACTATCCCATTTAATAAAAAATATATATAAGTATAAATTAAAACCAAAAAAACTAGATCTCCCAATAATTATCTCAATATTAGCTGATAAGCCTCTAATTCACAACTTGATAGCCGACGAGGTAACAAGCAAGACACTACTAGATGGATTGTTATGGCAGTACTGGAGTGTACTAGCTAGCTATGAGGATTACAACAAGCTTTGCAAAAGTGATTTCAAGCCCAAATCCACATCCTTTTTGGAGTTCATTACTTTGTATTTCGATTAGCTTGATTTTTGTGTTTCTAGGAATTGCATACATTTTTATTTTTTTTATTTTTGAAAAAAATAAAAATAAAAATTTGCCCTAGCTAGTGGCTTATATTTGGTCCACGTAGCTTATCTTTTGTTGGCTCAATCGTTTGACCTTTGTTGATTTTTTTATTTTTTTTTTTACATGTCCACACAAGGATAGGGAGAAAGGGGATTCAAACTTATGACTTCCGCTTCATAAGACGTGATTCACAGCCGATTGAGTTACCTCTTAAGGACGACCTTTGTTGATATTGTTTGATGGCCCAGACCCATTTTAGGCCAATAATTGACCTTACTATCTTGAGTTTGAGAGGGATGCTCACGTATATGATAATGCATCATAAATAAAGATTTAATTACTCTAAATTGAAGGATTTTATTACCGTAAAAGAAAGAAGGGATTAGATTAGGATTAGATTTGATTTGAATTTATTCAAATCATTTATAAGCTCTATAAAATAGAGCCTCTTGTACACAATTATATAGGAAGCCACTGTGAGCTATTTTCTAGTGGTGAATGCAAGTGTTTAACACTGAACCACTCATAAAATATCTTTATTTTATTTTATTCCGCTATTCTCTTTACATTTCCGTCATAAAGAAAGATTGGACTACCCTAAATTTATGAATTTGATGAGAATCGAACTATCCTAAATTGAGGGATTTGATGAGGATTTGATTACCCTAAATTAAGGGATTTTATTAGAATTAGATTAGATTTGAAAAAATTCAAATAATTTGTAAGTTCTATAAATGGAGCCACTTGTACACAATTATATCAATCATAAAAGCAAGATGTAGGCCTTTTAGCCTTTTGAATTTTAGCAAGATGTAGCCCTTTTTAGACTTGTGAATTTTATATCAAGTGTCGTCTAACATGTACACCAAATTATCCGTAAAATCCTCTGTCTCTATTGTATCTTATTCCACTATTCTCTTTCTATTATCATATATATATAGCATGAATTTTTACAATTCCAACTTTTCTTTTTTGTGTTCTATATATATGTGAATTAATAATTTGTTGAAGGTAATATTCATAATTCCGTGTTGATCATGTTTGAAAAATGGACTTACAAATTGAAGGGATACACATTTGTAGAAACTGAATTTATGCATATTTTTGTGATTATTGTTATTATAAACTTAGCAGAATCTGCATGTTGATCAAACCTTCCTTGGCTTAGAAAAGCAAAGGAAACCGAAATTTTTTACTTATATTCAATAATTCATTCTCAAAACTGATCTCTTCCATATAATCACTATCTTCTTATAACATAAACAGAACGTGAAGAAAAAGAAAATCTCCTAAAGATGGGAAAGTTAATAACTTAAAAGGCAAGTCCTATTGTTTGAAAGGGAAAGTAAGCAAAAAAAGGGCATGTCTTTTATCCCACATGGAAAATATCATGGCCAATATCAGTAAAAAATTATAGAGGGATTTGATTTGGAATGGGAGCATTTAGAGTTGGCTTTTCATAATTAATCATGTAAATTTATTAGTGCTCAATTATGTTCTTTTGGATAGAGTTTTTCCTCAAATTGGGTTAGAGAAATTCTTTCATCTATTTACAAAAATGACACATGTAGGAACTGTATAAGAGGAAGCTTAAATGGTGAGAAACGCAAGTGCTTTTCAAGGTATAGTCTGACTCAATCAGCCTCATCCTTAGAATCCAAGGTGATTAATACCTAGTAATAAGGTTTGGAGATTTTCATTGTGGAGTTGAACCCTCACCTTATTACTTGTCCAATCGCATAAAGATTTTCTTAAGGCCACTAAGAGCTCATTCAACGATATATGTGCACCATATATGCATACATGTGCATTTACCACATGTACTGTTTTCTCTCTTGCCCACATGTAGAAGCCTCCTAATTAGCCATATATAATTATAAAAATAGTTAAATACTCTATTAGTCTCTAGGGTTTGAAAATTTTATTTTTCTTCTTATAATTTGGAAAGTGACCAAATTAGTCATTGTGGTTTTAAAAAATAACCAAATTAGTCAGTTGACCGTTAGTTGATTTAACAAATGACATGGACTAATTAGAAGTTAACAAGTGACAACTTAATTAAATTTTTCATTTTTTTAAAAAATATTTTTTCAAAAAGAAAAAGAGAGGAAAAAAAAAAAAAGAAAAAAAAAAAAACTTGGGGTGGCCTTGGACACCAATGGCTCAAGCACCCTATGGAGCTAAAACCACCCCCAATGTGCAGGGCAATGACGAGATAGCGATTCAGCGAGTTGCTTTGGGGGTTTGCCTTCTAGAGAGTCCTTGGCGTGAGACCGAGGTAGGTACACCTTTCTGCACAATCCCAGCCACGAGGACGTGCTCGCACCTCCAGCCACTCCAGGTCGCCAAGGTCAGCACCCCAAGGGCTTGACGCTCTACTCGAATGTTTCTGGTCAAGGCAAGACCCGACCACGCTCAATTGGCAAGTGAGTTTGCTGGGTTTTTGTGTCTTGGTGTTAAATTTTGAAGAAATCTTATTCGAGCTGCCCTTGGTGCCCAAGGGGTGGCTAAGTTTTTTTTTTTGAAAATTATTTTTAAAAAAATAAAAAATTTAATTAGGTAGCCATGTGTCAACTTCTAATTGGTCCACATGTTAGTCTGTTAAATCAACTAACAGTCAACTAACGGAAGGACTAACTTGGTCACTTTTTAAAACCACAAGGACTAATTTGGTCACTTTTTCAAATTCTAAGAAAGAAAAAATAAAGTTTCCAAACCCTATGAACTAATGGATTATTAAACCTTATAAAAAACAATATTGTTTTCCTTCTTTTAGCCGACGGTATTTTTCTAATTAACAAGGATGCTTTATTGCAAATAGTTCACTTTCTTGAAATTTTATGTGTATGTATATATGTAATCAAATTGTTTATATGGTAAAGTTTAAATTTACCATCAAATGACATATACAAAGGAGTTGTCTATGCAAAATTATATATTTAAATTGATTTTTTAAATTAATTATATGTATATTTGGTTTTACATATTTTAATTTTATGAAATACATAAAAAGATTATAGAGAACAATAATTCTATATTGAGCCCTAATTCTACCAATAGAGATCCTTGTTTAACAAGAAAAATTTCTTATTGGCATCCTAATAATAGATATCAAATCCAAAACTATATCACAAAGACAATTTAAAAATTGTGGTGTTGTTGGTTTGATACTACCCAATCCCGACATGGGAGGTAATGACAATAAATAACAATACCGGGCTCTCATGAGTTTGGTAATTGGAATGAGTACAATCTAAATCCCTTAACAAGGATCCATTGGAGGGCAAGTCTAGTGTCAGCAGCCATGGTAATTCCAACTCCAATAGTGTATATTTAAGTTGTTGTAGTTAAAAGGCTTGTAGTTGGATCTTGGGTTGGGCAGATTGGTTCGCCACTAGTGTGCACGATCTGTTTCGTCCCTTCTACACAATACACTCTGGTCTTAATTGGTTAATGTATTGCCTCAGTGCTTACTTTGAAGAAATTAGAGTGCTCAAAACAAGCCTACGCTCTGTATACATTAACATGAGATAACCAAAAAAAAAACATGTTGACAAAGTTCAAATATAAAAACTAATTAAGAACAATTGAATAAATTAATGCTAGGCGTGAAATAAAAATTAAAAAAAAAATTAAAAAAATTTGCATGCAAGTTCCATTAAATCAAAGAGAGGGGAAGAGGTAGTTCCCAAGATCTAGCTCAATCGGTTGGTACCATACTTAATAAAGTAAATGTTCTAATTTGAATCTTCTTCCCCTCTCTTGTGTGGACATGTCAAAAAAAAAAAAAAAAAGGGAAGAGGTAGAGGGCATGCATGTTTTTTATCTCTTGCGTTTTAACTTTTACTTTTTTCTTAATCTTTTTTTCATGGTGACGATAGCATAAATAATTAAACTATTTTTGTTGGATAAAAATTAATGCAGTCCATCTCACATGCGGCAAATTAAAACAAGTCTATGTCATCTCTCTGTTAGGTCTAAAACCACAATTAGGGCAAATCAACTTTGGATAGGAACCACCAATATATATATATATATATATATATATATATATAGTATGGTCCATTAACTAACAAATTAATGGATGTAGACATTTAGTTTTAAATTAAATAAATAGCTTTTATTCGGATATTCCAACAAAAATAGTTTCATTATTTGTAGGCCCAAATTAATCAAATGAAGATTTTAACGAGTGGCTCTAAATTAAAGAAGACAAGGGAAAGATGCCATGGCCTCATCCATTCCCACCTGCCTTTTATTTTCATGATCTTCATGATAATTGTTTAATTATTTTTGTTGACACAAGTGCATGCCATGATGATCATATATGTCTAAAAGCATAATTATGGTAATTAAACCAATTTCAGTAGCAAGCACAGTAATATGACATATTATATGTAATTATTGCTCCAACAAGTTAGGAGCCATCAATTTTTTATAGAAACTTTTGGGTCTTTTAGTTTTTTTGTCTACTCCAAGTTAGGTAGCATTAATTTTAATTTGAAATATGTGTAGAGATGTTAAAAAATAAATAAATAAACTAGTGCATATTACTTTGTATCTAATGGGCCAGGTTATGTACAACATTGAAGGAAGATGTTTTAAACTATTAGTTATTTCAAAAGTTTAAACTGATAGGAATGAGTAATTTAATAACTTAATCATTAGTGTAATACTAAACTCTCTTTTAATAGAAAATATTTAATTTAAATAGTAGATAAATTGTCAAAGTTAAAGTTCGATTTAATAATAGCTTAATCATTAATTTAACAAGATGCCATGAAATTGCTTGTTAATCATACCCTAGTTGGCTGGCTAGCTAGCCAGCCAACAGCGATGTATTGAAGGGGTTTGCGTAGTGATGTGGCTACCACTTCTCAGGTCATGAAGCATTGAATCAAGGCCATGAAATTGCTTGTTAATTATACCAACAATAATGTTGTGAAAGTCTAGCTACTTACTATGCGACAGCTACTCCATCTGATTGATTTCAAAATGGAGTTTGAATCAGCAGCATTGTCATCAACCAGTACGAGGAGCATTTTTAAATTAGTGGGAATGAAAACACTACAGGAGAGGTTCCTTTCCACTATCGAACCAAAAGGTTAAGGAGTGGTGATGATTATGTGGAGATGCTTCCTCAGAAAAAGCAAAGGCAAAGAAGATGAGGCACATATAAGATAAACCATGGACTATGCAGGAATGGGCTTTTTTGGGAGTGGTTTCACCACCCTTTTCAGCTATTGGGTGGCTGATCAACCACCTTCAAGAGTTTTAGGAGTGGTTGAAGCCAACTCCATATGGGCCAAGGTGGTCAAAACTATTCTTATGACAATCCGTTAGTTTGGATGATAGAATAGTGATAGAAGAATTAAATTGGTATTTGCCTATAAGTCATATACTATCTATGATACAAATTGAAATCTAATTAAAAGTTGGATAAAAATTAATGCAGTCCATCTCACATGCAGCAAATTAAAACAAGTCTATGTCATGATGTGTTTCGCATCTGCTCTATTAGCTATAGTCTATAAACCACAATTAGGGCAAATCAACTTATAAAATCCACTAACTACCGCTAATATATATATATATATATATTTTATATATATATAAATATAATAATATTTATACATATAACATAATTAATTAATCATTAATGATTAAATCACATTTTTGTTTTAGATAATTAAATTACAATTTAAGTGTTAATATATTATCACTATAATTTATAATTTTATATGATTATAACTTATAAGTATGCAAGTTCATACTAATATAAGTTAAAAGGGTAGCAAAATCTATCTCAATTCTCAATCAAAGAGAGAGTCTCAAGTTCATGCTAATACTTATATATATATATATATATATATATATATATATATATATATATATATATAATCTAGAGACTTAGTTTATGTTATCATCTATATAACATAAAGTTCATATTCAACAATAATTGAACTATTAAGACTAAAGGATCTCAAATTTGATTAAGTAAATATAATTCATAATTTAAATCATTAATCTTATTATCTAATTTAATTATTATTTATTAAGATTATATGACTATATAGTATATAATATCAAATTAAGTAATTGATATTAAATTCAACAATGTGATACTTATAACAATAATTAAAGTATTAATGTATTTTTTAAAAAAAAAATTGACAATTTTTTGAACAATTTTAATCTTAAATCATTAAAAAAAAAAAGAAAGCAAAACTACACCATTTTGCAGTTATATATATTTATCTCTTTCTAATTCTAACCCTAAAAGTTAAAACCCCCATTTGGCCATTTCTCTCAAACTCTCGAGTCTCATGGCATTTGCCCATTTCTCTCTCTCTCTCTCGCTCTTCAAATATCGACTGAAGACTCAATGAGCAACCTCCCCCCAGACCCAGAGAGTCATCCTTGAACTCAATCGATCCCATAATTTCAAAGGAACAATCTTTGATGAAGTTTTAATGTTTTATTTGTATCATTTAATGTTTTATTTAAACTTCTTTAATATGTTGTGTTGAACCTTTTTTTATATGTTGTAACAGTTATTGTGTTGAGCTTTTATTTTTAAATATGTTGTGAAAGTTGTGTTGAGCTTTTTTTTTATATGTTGTGTTTGTTATTTTTATATTTATTTAAAGTTAACCGTTATGATTTAATATTTAAGTTTTTTTTTTAAGTAAATATAAATTTGAGGTCAAATGTTTTTATTTTTCAATATGGGCTCTTTTATAGTAATTGAGACAAAAAAAAACACTAAAAGCCAAAAAAAAAAGCCTAAAAAAGCCCAATTAAAAAAAAATGAAAACTTCACTTGGCTAACCGCTTAGCGTGATTTTACAAATCTCTAAACTTTAAAATCTCGCTTTTGGATCTACTTGAACTTTGAATTGTTCTTGATTAAAACCCTTCCATTAATTTTAGCCGTTAAAAATACAAAAAAAGACCAAAATATCTCTGATTTTTTTTTAATTAAAAAAAAACATTTTGGAAGTTAAAATTTTATACAAAGTCAAGAGTATAAACATCATGTAACGTTTAAAATTTAACAGAAAGGTTCATATTAATTGAGAACAATTAAAAGTTCAATGATCCAAAATAAAATTTTAAAGTTTGAATGAGATTTATAAAATCGCACGAAGGGGCCAAGGTGAGGTTTCTCAAATAAAAATAAAATAAAAAGTTGTCAGTTATGGTGGTGATGGTGGCTCCACACGTCAAACGTTGTTCCTCCACCTGTTAATAACGTACACTGTATATATAGGAAGAGTTGGTGCGAGCAATCAAGCCCAACAAGTGGCGGGCCGAAGCTCAACAAATGGTTGGTCAGACACAAATAAAAACAATCGATCTGCACCAATTTTTTTTTTCTTTTTAATTTATTTATTACTTTTTTTATTTTACTCAGAGGGAGAAAGAAAATTGTAGAGAAAATGCAAACATAAAAACAATATTAGACATCTTATTTAGTGAGATGGGTTTAATTAGGATTGTTTTGTGAGAAAAAAGGATTTATGGTGAAATACTAATCGACTTCGTGGTTTGAACACAATTTTTATTTTATTTTTCAAATTAACTAACTATTTTAAAGTGATAGTACGGGTCATTACACATAGAGAACACTGCAAACTTTGATCGACAGACAAATTAATCAGTTGCATTAAGTTCTATAATCGTTAGGACAACAGCTTTCGTGCTAGCACATTCGTTGACATAGCCAAAAGTTCTTGGATTTGAAGTACCATGGGCTTTTGGTGGAACCTCATGATGATCGCTGCCGCCTGCCGGACTTGGTAAGCCTCTGCCCCTTTGGGAAAAAAAATAAAAATAATTACCTTCCTGAGAAGATGTTCTCGTTGAGCATGAAGGTGGCCATGATTACGACAATAACCATGGTCAGGGGTCTAAATGCAGTACTAAAGAAAACAGGTCCCCTATCCTGTAGATAATCACTCCTTGAATGTAAAAAAGTAATAATCCCCTGTAGATATTACCCCTGGCCCGCCCCGGCATATATCAAACTTCACTATTTGAGCTCCATCTCTAATAGTTATTAATTCTACGACTTAATTATAATCTTAATTAATTAGTATTAATTAAATTTGTGCTATATCATGTACTTTACCTACTATATGGTGCTACTTAGCTAACAGTAGACTGTACTATATTATATATACCACGTGTCAAATAGGACATGTGGTATATATGATTAAATATTTAAAATTCTGCAGGGTATGATTTCAGTGTAATTGCCTACAAAAGCAGCCATCATGATTATTTAAAACGTTGTTGTAGTTGATGGTATAAATAATGACATGTGATAAACATGTTTATATATATATATATATATATATATATATATATACTCATTTTGAATAGGGATTGGAGCACGTGCTTGAAGAATGTTGAAAGCAGACCAGCAGACACAACCTGCTAAGATCATGACAGCACCCTTGATGGGATCTTGCTTATTTGCTGCACCAGTAGATTCGTGGTGGTCATTCCCATTTGTCCATGGCAAATTCAACGTATGGGTCCTTTAACAATGGTCATAAGCATTGCTCCCCTAGCGCGACTATAGTCCCCAACACCTTTGCCTGGTTAGGCAGCTTCTCAATCCTACAAGAAGCATGAACTAATTACAAATTTGAAGCACCACCATACAAAAAGTATGTTCTCTCACTTTCACTTTCGATTGTCAACTAATCATAAAATAATGAGTATTTTAGGCTTTGAAAGAAGAAAATATGGAGCAATTTCGATGGAATAATTGAAAGAAAGAAGATTGGAAGTTGACTCAATTAATATGAGAGATTAGAAATTGGCTCAATTAATATGAGTGGCTTAATTAATTTGAGAGGTTGGAAGTTGGCTCACTTGAATGTGAGAAGTTGAAAGGTAGAGCTCATATGCCTATAAATAGCCAATGCCTTCATTTGCATCAATACACACAAGAACACACAAAAAGAAGAGAGCTTCTTCAAGTGAGTTGAGAGATAGATATCTAGGTGTATTTTGGAGATTTGAGTTTGTAAGTGGTTAAACACTTTTGTTTTGTATCTCCCCTTTTGAATTAGTGAAATCACTCTCTACCATTGCACTATAAACGTAGGCAAATTGTCGAACCACATAAATTTAGTATTCTTGTTGTCATTTTGTTTATTTTTCTTTAAATACTAAATCTTGTTTGTTCCACTTGAACATTTGTGCGTGAGAGATTTAGGTGCTTCCCCACAACAAAGTTCTGGCCAATTACAGGCCTGAATATTTGGAGAAAATAAAAGGTAAACGTTTGTGAAGCTTAAGACGAAAAGCTTGTTGCTAATTAATGTTCAAGATTCTTACTTTAATAAGCCAAGCAACACAATCTTAGCAAAGAGAAAGAGGGTCAACTTTGGCATTATTCTCCTGCTAAGAGGGTATTAAATCAATGTTCATGGCTAGCTTTTTCATCTCCTTCAACGTATAAACATCCAGGCAAAGAATAAGGGAAGAGAGAGAGAGAGAGAGCTATCCAAGACAATGCGAAAGGAGCAATGACGGCAGTGGCAACAGCATGGTAGACTATCAACACATCTTGGCTCATACCGTGGTCCAAAGTAAACTTACAAATTATGGCCATCCCTGCTGAACCAAACTGCAAAACAATGACTGCAAAAAATGGCCGCAACCGGTTATGCAATTGCGCCATGGACTCCATAAACATGTTACGTTTGATTTCTCCTCCTTTCTTCTCTAAGTTGCGAACAGCTTCCGATCAAATTTATGTAGAAAATGAGCTTTACATAGAATTCTTCTTTTCGGGGTTCATTTTGTTAGGAAATTTATGCAGAAAATAAGAACGCATAATAATAAAGATAGGATAGTCACACGACACTAAGATTTAAGTAATTATTTAATATGCCTATATTCATTGATGTAGTAGGGTCGGAGAAAATCCACTATTAAAAGATTGAGTACAAAATAGTACAGAAAAATTACACAAACCCAAAGTCACAATATACACAAACCTTATTATTACACAAGATAGCTTATTCCCTATGAAAAATGCAAAAGATAGAAATATAAACTATTTTTCGCTTTTGCTAGAACAGATGGCGACTGGTAGTGACAGAGGAGGGGGACGGGATAGGCCATGCGCCCCCCACCGCGCAAGGAAAAAAAAAAAGAAGAAGAAAAAAAATATTTTAGCCCTATTTTTAAATATTTGGCCCTATTCTTAATTTTTTGGGTTATACCCATTGAGTTTTTTTGGCCCTTACAGTTGGCCCTTACTTTCAAGTACCCAATTTTTGGCCCTTACACCACTTTTTTGGCCCTATTTTTAAATTTTTGGTCATATTCTTAATTTTTTGGGTCACACCCATTAAGTTTTTCAACCCTTACGTTGGCTCTTACTTTTAAGTACCAACTTTTTGGCCCTTACAGAGTAGTCTTTAGTTCATTAAAAACAATTAAAATATTTTTTTAATAAAAAATTCTAAAGAATCAAAATAAATAAAATTTATCTGCCCCTCTCATATATGTCTAAAAGCACAATTATTTTATTGTAATTAAACTAAATTTCAGTAAGCACAATATGATATAATATTATATATGATTCTTGCTTCAACAAGTTAGGCGATTAATTTTTATAGATACTTTTGAGTCTTCGGTTCTTGTTGTCTATTCCAACAAGTTAAGTTCACTCCAGTGTCGGCCTGTGTAAATTTTATTTTGATTCTTAATGAGTTTTAACTTATCTCCTTAGTCGTCTTCATTATTTTCTCTGTTTATATTTTTAGTATAAATAATAATTTAACATAGTATGAGATTGAGTTGAACCTTATCACCTCACTTATTGAAAATTCATTTGAGCCCACTCATCAAGAAAAATATTAGAATATTAATTAAATAATTAATTTTTTTATTACCTTAAACTTTCAGAATTAATGGTAATGTGTTTTTTTTTTTTTTGACATGTCTACACAAGAAGGAAGAAGATTCAAACTAAGAACCTTCATTTCATTAACTAATCTAATCGATGTAACTACCTCTTAGGACGCATTACCGCATGTTAGTTGTATCTAATGGACCAAGTTATGCATAGCATCGAAGCCAGACGCCATGAAATTGCTTGTGTTGACCCAAAATCATTTTCCTTGAAGACCATAACTATCTTTCAAAAACATTTTACATCAAAACATACACAACCCAGTAACACGCAAGCAAGAAACCGAGTCCTCCAGCATCTTGATCTAAAACTGCATGAAGCAATCTAGAACACAACACCTGCCCTCAAGGATGTTAAAGTAGACATCCTTGAAATGGGTTTATTATTATCAGCTAATTAAAATGTCAGTTTCAGACAAAGCGTCAACCGGAAGATAACTGCTGACAGCCCCCACACTCAGACAAAATATGCACAACCAACAATAGATTCGCAGAAGCATTTGCCAATGAAAAACTGATACATCGATCACCATATTGTAGAGAAATGGTATTCCAAAACCTCCTATTAATAAGGATAATGCAGCTTCCAAGTTGTTATTATTACAATCTGAACAATTTTCTTTGCTATCATCACATACGGAGTATACTCTTAGATGCAGTTCAACTGGTGTGAAATGCCCTCGTCCCTTTTCCGAAGGGAATACTGAAACTGTAACACGCATAAATAAAAGGTCAACTTCGGGGAGACTAGTAGAGGTAAAATGGTAAACCCTTAAATGTGTAAATTTTCTTGTTGCGAAATCATTTTCAGAAAGAACTTAAAAAGGATAGTTTATTGGTTCACGCTGCACGGCTTTCTGCGCAAGCTCAGTCTGTTCCTTGACGTGAACCTGATAGAAACCAGTCGCTGTGGCAGCGGATGGAGCACGGCCAATGTACTTGATGTCCTCTATAGATCCTCTGCCCAGTGCTTTCATGGCAGTGAAAAGGCGGGGTGCAATGTAGCTGTATCCACCCATGTTCATTGGCTCTTCCTGGCACCAAACAATCTCCGCATCTAACAGAAACAAAGAAGAATTAAGTCAGAGCCACATGCTGTCAACAGAACTTAAAAGAACTGAATTGTTCAAACACCAATAAAATCTAGGGATAAATGCAAAATCGCACAAATTTGCAATTAAGTCCTTGTTGTAAGCAAAAGACACAAATAGGTCCATGCACCCAACTTCCACCCAATTTTTTTATGAAAACCGTCAAATATCACGTCAAAACCATTTATATTGTGACTTTTATATAAATATGTATAGATATATATAACATCCTACATGGGGGTGGTTCAGCCACCCTAACCCCCACCTCCTAATGGCCAAAGGTGGTGACCACTACTGAAATACCCCCAATGGTCATGGAGGTGGTTTAGCCAACATCCAGATATGCTCAAATGGGGTGATTTCGGCCACTCCCATGGCCTTGAGGATAGTTTAACCAACCTCCATTTGGTCTAGGGGGTGGTTCGACATTTTTTTTTCCTTCTATTTTTTCTTTTTAATTTTATATTTATACTTTTTTTTTTCTTTTTATATTTTATAATTTTGTACTGTGACATTTGTCACAACATGATTGGTGTTGATGAAATTTGACAGTTTCTGTCAAAAATTTGAATGGAAGATGGTGCAAGACTTGATTGTGTTTTAGCTTACTACAAGGAGCCCTCAGCCAATTTTTATATCATAGGAGCTAATTGTAAATGTGCAACCAAATGACTAACTTTGTATTTATCTGTAAAATTCAATCCTTCCATAACCCAGAAACAAGAATGTGACCTGTTGAACAGTGCGTGCACTTTAGGATTGCACCCATAAAAATTCACCATTATTTTAGCCATGTATTCAATAAGTACTTGGTTCTTCCACCGGTTCAAAAGATTTAAATGGATAATGGATTAATCAAGCATCATCCCAGATGATCCTGTATACCCATCTATATATATATATATATATAAATCTGTATGCCCATCTATATTCATATTTATCCATGGGGAAACAGAAATCCACAGTGGATTGAGTGCCTACCACTAATATGAATAAAAGAAACTGGGTAACCAATGTCAGATTTAAGTTTTGGCACTCGAGAACTAAATCCAAACTTTGCGATCATAGAAGTGACACATGGCTGGTAAGTCAAGAGGGATGGGGGGTGGATGAGCTAATCCTTTTTAAACATAATAGATTTTTTTTTTTTTTGCAAGTTCAAAATACATACTTGGATATCGCTTCAGCTCCCGCTGGATGAGGTCATATGGAAAGGGGCAAAGCTGTTCCACCCTACATATTGCAACATCCTTAGCATCCACCTTTTTCCGCTCTTCGTCAAGCTCGTAATAAACCTGCAAGAAACAAATTTGCAATAAGGTTGATCTGGTATTTACTGCAAAACCAAAACATCTGAAATCATAACCCCACAAGTAAGATATAAAAGAAATACTATAGTAATATAACCATAAGGACCCTGTGTATTTAATAAAAGAATCAAGGGAAAAAAAAAGGTCAGAAGTGTGACCTTTCCAGAACAAAGGACCAGACGTCTAATACCCTCCTCGAGGTCTGAGTGGTCATTCTGGTCCTTTATAAGGCGCTTAAATCTTGTCCCCTGTTTGTCAAAACCTGGGTGGCCTTGGACATCATCAAACTCAGACAAATTGGATTTGCAGTCCTTGTGACGAAGCAAGTTTTTAGGAGCCATCACAACGAGAGGCTTACGGAATTCCCTGTGTATCTGGGCAATGAAACAGAAAATCATGAAAAGAAAAAATCAATCTGAAAAGTTATCCATAATCCTATTAGATGCACTTACTTGACGCCGCAAGACATGGAAATAATTAGCAGGAGTTGTGACATTGACAACCTGCCAATTGCATTCCTGAATTTGTGTCCGAAGAGTGGGGTCCATCTCAGGGATAACATAAGGATTGTCGTCACTCATCTAGCATAAAATTTAACAGTAAATAAAGCTCAGAAATATGATGGATAATATTGACTATGATAAATCATGAGGATCTAAGAGAGCGGGGAAGGGCCGCGGGGAGGAGGGGGGGAAGAGTAAAATTAAAGGTTGTTCTCAACCAAGCCAGAGAATCTGCAGCACAAAAGGTGGAGAATCAAGGGCTGTTTAAGATAATTGATAACGTGTATAATTAGCTTTAGTGTTCCTTCACTGTAGCTATACGTACAGTTTCCTCTCGACTCCCATCACAAGCACAGACTAATAAAGTGAACATACACGTGTTTGTATGCGTGTATGTGTGTGAGAGAGAGAGAGAAGGAAAAGCAATGTAGAATGAAATAACGGAAAAGCACTCCATTAGTATACATAAATAACAGCATTAATTCTTTGGAAGGAGTACCTGAAGAAAACGCTCCAACCGTGCACTAGAATGTTCAGGACCCTGCCCATCATAACCATGAGGAAGCAGCACAACTAGCCCAGTTTGACGAAGCCACTTGGACTCCCCACTGCTCAAAAATTGATCAAATATAACTTGAGCCCCATTAGCAAAATCACCAAATTGAGCTTCCCATATTACCAACGAGTTCGGATTTTCCATAGAGTAACCTAACTCAAAGCCAAGAACCCCAAACTCCGAAAGAGAACTGCACAAAACATATGCTGCTCATGTGAGTGACAAATTAAAAAGCCAACAGTCAAGAACCCCAAACTCCGAAAGAGAACTGCACAAAACATGTACTGCTCATGTGAGTGACAAATTAAAAAGCCAACAGCCAAGAACCCCAAACGAGTTTGAATTATTCAGCGTGCTTGAAGTTATATGGATTTTAGCGGTCGTTTTATATTTCAGTCAACAGCTGTCCCGTATGGAAATTTGGGAACAAGAAGTATATACTATCTCATGGACTATATCTATGTACAATCCCTATCAGCATAGAAAAGCACTTAGAAAAATCACAAAGGATTTAATGGTTCAAAATAGGGTATCTAAGGAATCATATAATCCAATTTCATCACTTTCTTTCTAACAATAGGCTCTGTTTGTTTCATCATAAAACAAATCGTTTTAAGTTGAAAATATTTTACGAAAAAACAATTGATTTTCCAATGTTTGGCTGGTACAGTAAATCAATCAAAAGAGATAAAAGAACTCCTCACATTCAATTAGGAAAAGAGTAATGCTACATACTCAACTCTCATCCCACTCTTATCCCATTGGGCTCAACTAACATGGCAACGTGCATCAGTTTTTAAAATTACTTTTAAAAAATAATATATCGAGAATTGAGTAACAAGCAAGCATGAAATATAAAGTCTCACACAGTAAATTATTCAACCTTAAAAGTTAACAATAACACAAGACCATTATATATTATTGACTTTATTTTTTATTCTGGTATGGGGAAACAAACTGCATCTGCACATGGAAAAATCCAACAGCATCCCTATCACAAACAAAACTTGGATATGCATTCCTACATAAGGTAAGTAATCCAAGACACATGCTGGAATAGCCCACATATCAGGGCTGTCATAGCCTAAACAAGAAATTGTAATACAAAATTAATTAATTACATGAAAAGTTTTTAACAGCAAAAGGAAAGCGGTAGAGCAATCGCATGATGTATTATTAATATTATTAACACCATAAAGCCAATATGCAGCAGTTGTTAGCAGTAAACATAAATGAAAACGAATATAAAGATACTGTTAGAAATAAAGGCAAATATAGTTATGAATTACTTACAAAAGAAGAAAGTTGCCACAGGTTACCTGTTGCTAACAGTAAACAGCTCCTCATTTTGGTTCATGATAACATTGTCTAGAGGGCAATACTTCTCCCCCGTTTCCTGATCATGAACTACTGCATGGCGATGACTAAATGTACCTCTTTCAACGTCCTGACCACTCAATCGAACATGGTTACCTTCTACTAGCAATGTAGCAAAAGCAAGTGCTTCTGCAACTGCCCAGTCAATGCCTTCACCTGTTTCAATCATTTGAGCACGTTGGTCATAGACCTTCTTCACTGCTCTGTGAGGCTTAAAATTTTCTGGAAAGACTGTGATTGCTTTGCCAACATTCTTCAAAATGTCTGGTTTTACACTGTATATCAGCAAAGCAATTTCATTATAAATTAAATTATTCATACATACATATACATAGTCAGAGACAGCCAACTTGCAATGGAAATTGAAACCCCCCTTCCAAACAGAAAAAAAAAACATACCCAGTGTTTCGGATACGTGAAAGCTGTTCAGGTGATTTGAAGCCAGACCAGTGAGATGAAAGCCAGTCCCTTCTTTTTGGAACATAATCTTTGCTGGCCAAGAATTCTTCATTGAGGATTGAATTGACCTTCTTCTGTATCTGATCAATTTCTTCCTTATTCACCTGCCCGGATTCTAAAAGTTTGTTTTGATAGATCTCAAGAGCTGATGGGTGATTCCGGATAACCTGTTAGCACTCAACCAATTAAGAAATTTAATGACTTAACTAAAGGGCAGCAGTACAAGAAATTTTGAGGATAATCGTGGCAAAATAAGAAAGAACAGATACAAAAAAACAACAACAACAACAATATGATTGTAACTCACATCAAACAAGAATAACAAAACATCCGAAAACAGAAGAGAAAGGGCTAACCTTGTACATTTTGGGCTGTGTGAAGGATGGCTCATCAATCTCATTGTGACCAAAACGGCGATAACACACCAAATCAACCACAACATCTGAATGGAAAGTTTGGCGCCACTCAGCTGCAAGCTCACAAACATGAGCAACTGCCTCCATATCATCAGCATTTACATGGAATATTGGGGCATTCAAGGCTTTGGCAACATCAGTGCAATACTGTGAAGATCTGCCTGCCCTTGGATCAGTTGTAAAGGCAACTTGGTTGTTCACCACTATGTGTATAGTGCCACCAGTAGAGTAGTTTGGAAGAGCACTAAGATGTAGAGTCTCATATACTACACCTTGCCCAGCAAAGCTACCATCTCCGTGAATCAAAATGCCCATATTCTTGGTCCTGTCCATATCATTTGAGAAATATTGCTTTGCTCTAGTTTTTCCAACAACAACTGGGTCCACAGCTTCCAAGTGACTTGGATTTGCAACCAAAGACAAATGTATTCTCTTTCCACCTCTAGTTGGTCGATCATAAGAAGTTCCTAGGTGATACTTGACATCACCAGTTCCTGTATAAAGCCCAACTTCATCCACAGGCTTTGTGCCACCACTAAACTCACTAAAAATCTGACGCAGAGGCTTCCTAACCACATTACCCAACACATTCAATCTTCCTCTGTGAGGCATTCCAATAACTATGCTCTCAACCCCAAGATCTGCTGCCCTATCAAACATCTCCTTCATGCCCGGAATCAGAGTCTCCCACCTTCAAGCCCAAACCTCTTTGCTGTTGTCCACTTAGTAGCCAAAAGTTTTCAAACTGTGTACTCCATATCAGCCTATCAAGAATTACCTCCCGACGCTGCCGATTGTATTGCATCGGTGTTGGGGTTTCAATCTTCTCTCTTAGCCAATTACATTTGTCACGATCTGCAATGTGCATGTACTCATACCCAATGCTCCCACAGTAAGCCTGCTCAAGCCGGGTCAATATGGATCTAAGGGTCTGCACAGGTCGGTTCTCAGACAAAAACCCAGACATCCTCCACACACCCAAAAAGAATTCTCTATCAAGATCAGCTTCAGTGAATCCATAAAGAGCAGGGTCCAATTCTTCAGGGATTTCTCGTTCTTCCAAACCCAAAGGATCCAACTTGGCTTTCATGTGACCATTAACCTGGTAAGACCTCACAAGCAACAGCAACCGCATACTCTCTTGAATTGTTTGGCCTGAAATTCCAGGGGACGTGGCAGCCTGACCCACAAAATTTCTAAAGAAATTGTCCCATGACTCATCCACACTACTCGGGTCGGCTTCCCAAGCCCTTTGAAGCTCCTCCAAGTAGACACTGCTTGTCCCATCTAGGAAGCTGTCAGTTAGCCTAGAGAGGGGTACAGGACGAGGGACAGGTGCAGCTTGAGCCTTCGATCTAAAAACAGTGGTGTGAAAATACCGATGCTGTGAGGGGAGGATTCGTGCTCTTGCTGCATATGATCCACCCTGAGATAGATTTCTCCTAATGGCAAGCTTTGCTACACCAGAGCCAGCTCTAAACCAACCCATCACTATCGATGCAAACTATCCACAAAAACAACGGCCACTAAGTTTTTCAAAGTTCAAAGATGAACATCTAAATGTTCTCTAGCGCTAAAAAAAAAAAAAAAAAACTAATTAACAAATGAAATAAAATAAATAAATGAATGAATGAATAGGACGTTTATAATATTATTAACTCCCAATACATATGCAAAGGTATATCTATATACATTCTTAAAAAAAAATATTTCCAAAATAAATGGTATAATCATAGAAAACAAAAGAGCAACAATTGATTTTCAGGAGATCAAAGTTACATACAGTAATTAAAATGAGATCACATAGAACATTAAAATTAAATGCAAAAATAACCGATAAAATATGAAACAAGTAGTTTAAAATTCGGTTTGATTTTCTCAAAAAAGAACAATAACACAAACACAAAAATTAACAGTTTCAGCAAATCCCAATCGATATTCAAATTGCATACATGCAAAAATCCAAGGGACGGAGAGAGAAACAGAGATTCTCCAGCTGAACAGCTACATCTATCCCTAGGAGTTTCAGTAAAAAAACCGAAACTTAATAGACGATATAAAAGAGACAGATTGTGAAGAAGGAAAATGAGTACCTGAAAGTGCGCGCGGACGCGAGAGAGATGAAACCCTAATCGCTTTGAAGCGACGGTGAAGACTCTGTCTGAGCCCAACGTTGTGGCTCTTTATTCGTTTCTTCCCATTTATTATCAAACCTTAGAGATTTTACATGACATGACCAGTACCACTTTCTTTTTTATGGGATTTTTTTTTTCCATTTATAATTCTGAATCGGTGGGCCCGGTTTGACTTTGTAATAGTGCCTAAAAATTAGTATAAAAACTGTTGTTTCTAATGCTTAGGCTAACCATAAATGAAATATTTCTTATGTGCGGAGAAATTGTGCCTATAAAACCCGAGTAAAAAAGGTTCAAAGTTGTAACTCGATAATAGTAGAAATCACAAGTGACAGCAATCCAATTACAAATAACATTATGAGGATCATAAGAAATACAAGCCTTTAAGGTAAGAAGAAAAAAATTGATCTTTGTAATGTTAAGAACAAAGATAGAGCCAAAGTGTGACATTGTGCTATCATACTAGAAGTTAATATATTTTGGTCTAATTATTATTATTATTATTTTAAGAGGGAAGGAGAATGAGACTAGTTTCTTTATATAAGATATGATTTCTAGGACCCTAACCGCTTAAGTTACTCTTTGGGAACTAGTCTGACGAAATATTATTGACATTCAAATGTCACAATAATCATAATGGCTATATATTACTCAACAACATTAATAGTTTTTGTCACTGACATTCATATGTTGTTTCTTCGTTTTTTAGGCTTGCAATTTAGGCTTAAAGGAGTAGTTCTTAATTGATTCATACGTTCCAGTTTTGTCGGCAACAAAAGGCAAGAAGAAGAAAAAAAAACACATTTTGGATGAGAAAATTATGGTTTTGGAGCCCCTGCGTCAAGCAAAAGGCCTGTCAAGATTGACCATAGATTTCAGAATTTCTTGTTTGGACCAGCTAATGAAATTGAATTATATTATTTTTTGCTTCCAATTTCCAAGTGTTACGTGCGAGATGACGTGTACCAATGTTACACGAGAAGGTTTGACCTGAAGTTCGAAAAATCCAGCACCACAACAATGACTGAGATAGGCTTAGCCAAACCAGAGCTTGCTGCTTTCAGATGGCTTTCGAAAAGTCATAGGTATTTAAGGAAGCAAACATTGAACTATGTAAGGAAAATCAACCTATTTTTGAATCTTCAGAACCATCCAATTTTGAAGAACATTGTGAGTTGCATCCATCTAGGTAGAGTTCTGGAGGCGTATTTCTGTTGGATTATATGTTCTGCAGTAAATTTATTGATAAACGCTACCCAAAAATACTCAACAAGGTAAAGTTCTAAGGACTAGAATAAAGATTCTCCCACAGAAACAATACTTTTTAATTTGGCTTAAATTTTTTATTTTTTTATTTTAAAGTAAACGTAAAACCAATAAACATACATAGATCACTTCTCAGGCCAATACTAATACAAGTTGGCAACCTCGTAAACAATAAAAGGAACAGATTTTTTTTCTCTAAATTGAGTCGGAGGAAAACAATCAAAAAGACAAGATTGTCAACAATAAGAAATGTAAAAGCATTGATGCAAAGTTTTCATCCTAAGCATTTTCTAGTAAGAGCAAAGTTGGTGCTGAATATCTATCTACAGCAACACAATTTAAACAAGTGGATGATCTCAAGCCCCAAAATGGGATACAGAATGAAAAAGGAAAGACAGAATGGCTTTACTATTAATTCAACTTCACTGAAAAAATACTGACTTTTAACACCCTAAGGCTGGAACTATAGAAAAGTAACAGAGGGGCTGATACATGCAACCCGCACAAAGTCATCAGAATTGCTTATTCGCCCAAATGAGTGCCACTATAAAAACATTCCCACGTTCTCCATTTACGAGCCACAGCAAGTTGTCTTTAGTGCAGCTTGACCACCACTGTCTGTCTGGTCTGGTTTGTTAATCTTGAGTGTTTGAGGCTGAAAGCACAAAGCAATGAGTCCGTTAAAATTTGAGAAAAAGAATAAGCTAGGACTCCCTTGTCTGATGGCCCAAATCTATTGCTTTTTAAAAGGAGAAAAGAATGGATCACACAGAAAGTCAACAAGAAGTTGGAAAGGACAAAACAAAGGAAGAAAAGAAAAAAAAAGGCACACACCTCAACCCTGGAATCAGTTTCTGCAAGCCTATGCTTAATATCCTCCCTATTGAAAAGAAAACCTCCTCCACATTCATATTTGTCTTTGCACTCTGCAGAACATATTCTTATGGTATAAGCAGAACAGAAAGACTGGTTTTGAAACGTAGATTACACCTTGACACCATGTTGCCACTTACAGTTTCAAAGAACTTGATGCCATACTCATCAGCAAGTGCTTGACCCTTAGAGGTAGGAACAGCCTAGGAAAAGTAAGAGAATTTCCTTTATAATTAACAATATAGAACACATGGGCATGCACACAAATACAAAGAGGGATAAAAAGAATGAGGAAAGGATCATATACTAGCCCAGTCAGTAGCTTTTAAGGCTACAGGGTCGCAAATTCATCCACAATTCACCCTTCTCTCATACTTTTAGGGTGGTTGCATTTTATTCAATAGAGTGTATCAGTTATGTAACCAGTTGCATGTTCTATCAATGAACTCAATCCAGCCCACCAGGTGAAAAGGCAACATTTGCTGTGAGTTGATTAATCAAAAAACACCTACCCTTTTGCTTTCATCCATGTCAGCCTTGTTCCCCACCAGGATCTTGTTAACATTATCAGATGCATGTTGCTCAATGTTGCGAATCCAGTTCCTAATATCTGAACAGAAAGAAAAGATAGCTCCATAAAGAATTGAAAGAGGTATAGTATTATTATCAAAGGCACAACAAGAAGAAAGAAAGCAAAAAAAAAAAAAAACTATAAATGAAAATTATACAAATACCAATTTTAAAAGATGGCAACAAAAAATGAAATAATACATGCATATCACAGTACAATATCCAACAAGAATGGCTGGCTGACGAAGCCACCAAAGTATGAAGACTATAAACTAATGGGCATTGCTATGCACAAAATCCAAATGAGACTTAAGACAAAAAGAGAGATTACTGTTGAAAGATGACTCATCAGTAACATCATACACCAGCAAAATACCCATGGCTCCACGGTAGTAAGCTGCAAAACAGCACAAAATATATAAGAAAACCCTCTACTATATCTAAATATAATGCAAGATGCAAGTCAGGTAAAATGATATTGATGAACCACCTTACAAGTAGATATTGGACCTCCCATTTAATATGCCAGCAAGCACAGATGTCTGGGAACCAGCTATATGGTGGGACTTCGTTAAAAGGTCCAATATGAACCAGATGGTATCATAACCATCTAAGCTATTATATTTGTGTTCATGCTTTCAGAAGAAATCATTTTCCTGATTCTCTAAATGAAAGGGTCAACAGCTAGGTGAGTTTACAATGCCAAAGCTTGAACATGGACAATGACATTGCAGCATCTTATCCAAGGAAACACTAACTTGCAAATAAGGAGGAGGCAAACTACAAAACACAACCTACCCTAATTGAAATCGAAGAGGTAACTAGTGAAAACCCAAAAGACAAACCTGTAGTGATAGTTCGAAACCGCTCCTGACCAGCTGTGTCCCAGATTTGCAATTTAATTCGTTTGCCATCAAGCTCAATGGTTCTTATCTTAAAATCAATGCTGTCGAGAAAAATATAACATTAAAATTGGAAATATTAAGAAACATATAATAGAGCTTCTGAATTTTTCAGCTCAAATAAGCCCTTATTCTTCCCAAAAGAATACATACATCCATTTTTTTATGGTAAAAAACACACCCAGTGATTTTTTAACCAATGACCATACCCTCCATCTAGTGCTTACAAATGGAGGAAGAGGTGCCCTTTGAGCTAGAGCTCTAGAGCTCATGGGCAAAATCTATGTATGCATACATAAATATATGTGCGCTTATAAAGCTATGAGTGTGACAGGGTGATTATATACCATCTGAATGTTAACTT
This sequence comes from Carpinus viminea, assembly GCA_013348765.1. NCBI lineage: Eukaryota > Viridiplantae > Streptophyta > Magnoliopsida > Fagales > Betulaceae > Carpinus > Carpinus viminea. The sequence goes on from CP054667.1 coordinate 48,366,068, forward strand.
TGTTCTATACCAGCATATAAATAGGACGAAAACAAAGTCCAATAATCACCCAATTTCCTAAATTTTTGCCCCATAACTCACATAATGTGGCCCCACAATTAATTATCCCTAATCCTCATCTAGACATCCATGTTTGTGTGATGCAAATCAACTAAAACATTTCAAGATATAAAAATTCCATAATTTCTAAGGATACAAACCCAATGGTGGTAATAAAACTGGTTGTGAAGGAACCATCAGAAAAGCGCAAAAGCAAACAACTCTTGCCCACACCTGCAGAGATTTGATAAGAATGTCAAATAACCAGGAACAAAAACTCAACTATAACCTAGCATGTTTTTTTGCCCATTTTTTAGGAATTTAAAGCACTTAGTTTTAGCATATAATTCAAGTGTCCATGACCTGCTTAAAAAGGAGGCATTAAGATCAGAGATCCCATCCCTAAATTTAAATACTAACTACAATGCTCTGTGCAGATATGGCAGGTAATGCCAATGAAGAAATCCCCAGAATGGTAGAATGTTATGCAACATGAACTAACTCAAATACGCATGACAAAATGAATGATATTTTTCAAGACTTTGCGCCCCATTTAGTGAGTCAACAACCAAAAAGACAATCCAGGAAACTCAACCAAGTAACAAAAGAAAACCAAGAGGAATTAAAAAGGAGAAGGCCTTCGCATGATTTCAGATTTTAAAAAGAAGAGAACGGGACAACAAATAAACCTCAAGATTTTAACATAACTAATACCCGTCGGCAATGAAAAATAGACAGATCCAAACAAACACGGGGTTCAACACAGTTTTCTATTATGCAGTACAACCTATTACAAACACTGAGCTAACAAACTTGTATGTTACTCATCATATATCAGCGTATCACCTTCTGCTATACTACTAAAGAGAGATGTCCATACCATGTCTATAACTCACACACACTCCTTTACAAACCATAAACATTCTCTTTCGAGCAAACCCATAAAATGAAGCCCCACAGATTACCAAACCTTGACTCCATTACGGTTCCAGACAAATTATTGTAGTAACCAGGTTCAATACAGAATGCTTCTCACTCAGTTTTTTAATAAGCGAAAAACAACACCACAGATGATGAAGCACATAGGAAAATATAGCACAAAGCTGGAAAAACCAAGAATCAACAACCTCAAGAGAAAACGTGAAAATTCTAAAATTTACAGCCATCAAATTGAACCCAGCAACCTAAAAACAATCAAATAGCATCCGAGATCACATACCCATTCGCTCACAAACCAAATAGAATGCAGAAATGCACCCATAATAAGGAAAAACAACCAAAATAAAATAAAACAAAAGATCAAAAAGTTCACAACTTTTCCATTCTACGTGTTCATTTCCTCCATTTTTTAGGACAACCAAGAAGAAGAAGAAGAAAGCGAAGAAAAACAAACCGCTGTCGCCAATAAGGAGAAGCTTGATGAGGTAATCGTAATCGGCACGAGCCCTCACTGGTGGTGCAGCCATCGATTTATCAGCAACAACAAAATCGATCACTCTGCTCTCTCTCTAACTCTCTCTGCAACAAACCGAATATATATATTACGTGTATACAATCGCAGGAGCCGGAGAGTAAGAAATCGGGATTGGTTAGAGAGAGATAGAGAGACAGGGGAGAATGCCTTGGCGCTGGTTATCAAGAAGTCGCCGACATATTCAGAGACGACCCAATCGTCTTTGGTTTCTGAGTTTTGGGTCACTCTCTGTTTCTCTCTCCGCGTACAATTTGTGGGTGCTGAACTGTTCTTCGACGAGGAGTGGACTTGGGTCCTTTCTTTCTTTCTTGTGGATGCACTCCATCATTTCCCTGCCACATTGCACATCTACTTGACAATCAAAACGTCTCATAAATATCTCACTAAGTCTTATAGATATGAAATATTTCTTTTAATAAAGCTATATAATAGACTATTATTCCACTATATTGGCATTATTAATTTTTTATTGTTAATTTCTTCTGAAAAAATTATAATTTAATCTTTCAAACTATGGTCGTTTCTGTTTTAGCCTTTTTAATGTTCAAAAAGTGATAAATAACTCATAAATTACCAATTAGTTGTAATTTGACCATTTTATTAGTCATTACCATTAAAGAAAATGAAAAATTCAATGCCATGTTGTTTTGGAAGGTTAAGTTATTAAAATGCCCCCCTTTGTCTTCTTCGTCAGGCTTACAGTTCGTCACTTCTCTTCTCCACATAGCTACCCAACCTCTACGGAAAGCATAAGACCTTCTCCTCTTGGGAGTCCATTTTATATGCAGATATAAAGAGAAAGCCATAGATCAGATGCTGAATCCTCAGGTTCAAGGTGTGCTCCTTGAGGATGGTGATGTCCATGTGGATGTACCCGATGAAGCTATTGAAAATTATTGCCTGCCTCAAAAGAGGCATTGTGGAGACTTTGGCATCGGATTGTCGGGGGCAGATAATATCCAAGAGCATCGGTAAAAGGAAAAAATAATGAGAAAAGACAAAGAACGAGTAAAGGCTCGTCCACTTCGCTCAAGCTTTCGTGGCTGTCGTGGGGTCAGTGTTGGGGTAGGAATTGGTGTCAGGTTCAATATTTTCCGACGAAGGAGAACACAATGGAAAGGAATGAAGTCCAAGATCCGAGGAATCTTCTAGTGGAGTTCATGGGGGATTGAAAAAAATGGTGGGCTTTATTGTTCTCTCCCATGGTTCTTCGTTGCAATCCAATTATTATGTTTTTCTGCACTTGTTCATGGTTCGTGAGTTTATTTGGTTGCAGTGTGAGTGTCTTGTGCTATGCGTTCAGGACTAGGAGTATAATGGAATGGGTGTTTGTTTTGTGGGTTTATGAAGAAGGTGAAGCGGGCATTTTAGTAACTTAACATTGTCAAAACAATGTAGTATTAAATTTTTCATCCTATTTGATGGTAATCACTAACGGAGTGGCTAAATTACAATTGGTTAATAGTTTTGGAGGCTACTTTATCATTTTTTGAATATTATGGGACTAAAATGAAAATGACTAATGGTTTGCTAAATTATATTTTTTCGTTTCTTTTTCTTTTAACAAATGTTGATATAGACTAATAATATAAAGAGGAGTAGAGTCCACTTTTAAAATTATCACTGAATTAAAGATTATCATTATTAAATTTTGATTTATTAATAATTTTAAATGTCACATTACATTTAGGAAGACTCTAGTCCTCGTTATATCATTACTTATTAATATAAAGGAAGGTTTGCAATGTCACGTCCATATGGGTGTGAAGTATAGCTTCTTCTTTTTTTTTAGCAAAAATTAATATAAAAGCTATTAAACGTTGTCACATTATCTTTATAAGATATAATTGATGGTCCATTTAGATTAAGGTGTTAATAAATGTGATTTTAAAATTGTGTTTTTAAATCGTTACTTTTTAAAATTGCAAAGGTGTTTAGAAAACATATATTTTTTTTTATCAAACATTTGTTATGCAAAATCCTAATTTTGGTTTAAATTCACGTCTTTTCAAATAAGTGTCCCTAACCTGCTTATAAAAATCATGGATTTATTTTTCTTCTATTTTAGATTAAGTGCTTTTTAAATCGTAACACCAAGCGCCTTACGTTTTGTGATATCTTTTAAAAACGAAATTTATTCTTATGAAATCGCAATTTCAAATGCACCCAAACTATATTTGTGTGATAAGTAACAATACTCATCTATTTAAATTTTTATTTTAAGTTTCTCTTTGCAAGGGCACATAATTAGGTTTTGCTTGTTGTAAATAATTTTTAGAGGGTTTTTTTTTTTTTGAAAATGTGTTTTAATGTAAAAATAGTTTTAAGTATTTTATGAATATTTTGTGCTTTAGGTTGTTTTGTTAACGATTTTATTAATTCTAGGATCTCCACACTCTCTTCGGATTAAGAGTGGGAAAAGAAAAAAAAATCCTCACATACATTTCATTGCATATATTTCCACTTTCTAGGACAAACTTAAACGCACATTTCATTGGTTAGTCATTCATGTGAAGTATTTAATTAAAATGAAAAAAATTAAGAAAACAAGATTTGAACTCAATTTTTTTTACCATATTAAATTATTAATTATTTAAATACTTAAACATACTAAAAAACTAACCACATAATTAATATTTTATGGATAACAAGTTAAGAGTTAGCTGTACCTAAAGTTGAAAAGGCCAATGAAAGAAAAGGGGATGAGAGTAACGGACCACGTATAATACTCCCCAGTTGCTACAAGACTCTTTGTTGGGTTATCAAAAGGGGTTTGTTAGGAGTTCTCTTCGTAGTGTTCTCATGACGTTCTCATAGTTTACTTAGAAACGTGATTTTAAAAAAAAATTGTAGTACCATTTTTTTTTAATAGATTAATTTTATGAGTTAATAGTTAGGTTTTAATGCTTTAAAACTTATTTTTAGATTCAAAACTAAAACCTAAGGGTGAAAAGTTAACCCTTTAGGGATGGTTTCACCCAAAATGAATTTGATAATCCTAAATTTGATACTAATGCTTCAATTTTGGTGCTAATACCTCATAAATTTGGTGTTAACGCTCAAATTTGCTAATGCCTAAAAACTGATGATAGAGTTATTATAATTTTATTTTTCTTAAATCATGTTTTTATGTAAGATTGTAAGAACAGCCGCTACGGAAGAACCCCTAATATTTTCCTTCAAAAGGTATGCAGAAGAAAATGTAAAAAAAAATATTGTGCTTAGAAGTATATCCCAAGAAGATCCTCTTCCGCCCCTCACCCCCTCGCCTACTGAAAGGCCACTAACAGCGCCAAGTTTATCAACTTTCCACGGCATGATAGGCTTGTCTTTCATTGTGGCATCCTCTTCGGCATCAACTGTGATTCCCATCAGAATTCTATGGGAGTGGAGGCTTGCAGTAGCAGCTGCAGCAGCAGCAGCCATGAGGACGAGGACGAGGACGAGGACGACAACGAAGAGAGTCATCCTCCAAGTTAGGTCCTGATGGGACACTTGCACCTTTCTTTAAGGGCAACTACAATCTTTGGCAATGTCGACATACTGCATATGTATCTCTCTTTACTCTTAATATTATTTTCATGTTTCTTGTATTAGAATTTGTGTTTATCTTCTTCTTCTTCTCTAACAGTATGTGACATCTTTTACCTCTTTTATTTTACTCTGCAAATCTCTGTTTCCCAAATGAGTAATTATGGGAACAACATGTTTTTTTTTTTTGCTTTTATCCTGTCTGTTCTTTTGTCTGGAAGATCAAAAAGCAGCAGTCTTTCTCTAGCTATATTTTCGTACATCTTGATTCTCAATGATACACTTTGTCCTATTCAAATAATGTGGCTATTAAAATTACTATTCGATCAAAATTCAATAATGATCAATCACAAGTTTAATGGTGATTTTAATAATCACATCATTCTTAGTAAGATATGAGTAAGACAAAAGTAGGCTTTCTAGAATTACTCATGATTTTCCATCATGGCTTTGTGTTATTTGGATAAAATACTATACACTCATTTATTCAAAATGGCTTATTTGGCACAACGAGAAGGGAGTAGAAAACAAAAGAGGGAAAACTTCATAAAGCTCTCCCAATCTTCTAGCCTTTTACACAAACCACCCATGAACGAAAAAAAAAAAAAAACTCCCATGTACCCCCTGATCTTTTGTTTTCTCTCGCTTAGAACCCTTTAAGACGTGATCTACCCATTATACCCCTCACTCCAAAACTATGCCGTTTTGCCCAAAACGGCGTAGTTTTGACCATTAAATTTTTATTTTTAAAAAAAAAAAAAAAGAAAAAAAAAAAAGGAAAATATTATTAAAGGGAAACTACTAATCCCCTAAAGTTTGGCCATATTTTGCAAATACCCCTAACGTTCAAAATTCTCATTTACAGACTTTCAATTCTCTCAATTTGTTCCCTACAAATCGGTACAAAATTTTTAAAGATCAAAATACACGATTTTCATTTTAAAAAATAAAAAATATTTTGGAAGTTGAAATTTTAAATAGTGAATTTTAAACGGTGACTTTTGTATAAAATTTCAACTTCCAGATATTTTTTTATTTTTTTAAAAAAATAAAAATCAGAGGTATTTTGGTCTTTTTAAAAAATTGTGTCCTAATTTGTATGGATGGGTCCAAATTGAGAGCAATTGAAAGTTCAGCAGGGGTAAGTGAGAATTTTTTAACATTATGGGGTATTTGCAAAATTGGTTAAACTTTAAGGGGGGTTAGTAAAGTTTCCCTTTAAAAAATTAAAAGGAAGGAAATCTCAGGGGTGGCTCTGGCCGGACCACCCCATTTTTGGCCAATGGTTGGTTAGAGCCACCTCAGCGGCTAGTGCAGGGGTGGTGAACCACCCCATAGCCAAGGGGTGATCAACCACCCCAAAATGCCAAAAAAAAAAAAAAAAAAACTACGCATTTGGGCTTTTGGTAGTGGCCGGATCACCCTCCAAAGGCTTGGGGGTGGCCAAAAGCCACCTCACCGCCATAGGGGGAAGCCACATCCTTGGGGATGGTCTAGCCACCCCAAAAGCCCAAAAAAAGAAGAAGAAGAAGAAGAAGAAGAAGAAAGAATGGGTTTGGGCTTTTGGGGTGGCTTTGGCCACCCCTAATCAGAGGGTGGCAAGCCGGCCACCCTAGGCCCTTAGAGATGGTCCAACCACCCCAAAGCCCAAAACCCATGCGTAGTTTTTTTTTTGGGGGCTTTTGGGGTGGCTAGACCACCCATAAGATTTCCTTCCTTTTTTCTTTCTTTTTAATATATTCCTTTTCTTTTAAAAAAAAATTAATAGTCAAACTACTGCTTTTGGACAAACGACGCGTCATTTTTGGGTGAGCCCAAAACAGATAGTTTTGGAGTGAGGGGTATAATGGGCAGATTACTAAAAAGAGTCCTAAGTGAGAGAAAATGAAAATTAGGAGGTAAGTGAGAGTTTTTTTCCTTCATGGGTGGTTTGTGTAAAAGGTCAAAGATTAGGGGGCATGAAGTTTTCCCACAATCCTTGGTGACCATCAATTTGGACAGACTTCAAGCATGGCTTACAATGCAACATTGTTTAGTTCATTTGCCACTTTGTCTGACATCCTTGTAGGTGCCTCTCACAATGAAATTAGAACCCCTAACAAGGATTGGAATCTCCAACAATTTGGATAGCCCGCAACCATGAAAGAGTCGATATAAAAGTAACCAAACAACTTAACTTTTTTTTCAAGTGAATCCAATATAGGTTCTCGATTAGACTACCCTTAAGTGTAAAATTGGTAACTCCCATATTGCCTCAAATTCTCCATTCTCTCTCCTCCAAATACACCTTTCCTCTGGCTTTCATGGGATCCTCCTTCTCCTCTCCCTTTCGCCATCTTTCCCTCCATCATCCTTCCCTTCATGCCTCTTTTGAGGCTAACCTTTTCGTCTCTCTAGAGACTCTATTCGCCTCTTCAGAGGTCCTATTTGCCTTTTTGGAGGCTCTATGTTACAGTTTTCACGTTTTATTGTTCAATAACGGCATCGATCATCCTCTCACTGTAAATCCATCGTTCAATGGCAAAATCAGCGGCTCCTTATGCTTTCTTCCTAAAATTTTTGGTTTTGATTTTTTCAAAATCATATCTACACATTTTGGGAAGCCATCTCCACCCACACGTCCCTCCATTGTGTTTTTGGTGTTCGTCATTGTTGTCTGCCATTCAAACCTCCGCCATCTGACGTCCATGCGCCTGCGAGTGGATCTCACTCGCCGGCGCGTGCTGTCCAAGCGCCACCCTTTATGGAGTTGCATCTCTAGTGCTGCTTATCCGCCTCTTCCATCTTTGTCTCTGGCGTACTTCCATATGCTCTTGTTTGTAACTTTCTATTTTTCTTTGTTGTTGTGCTGTTTGTTGTGGGTTTTGGTTTCTTGCAGTGCCTGCTCTTCAATTATCATTTTACAGTGATGGTTGTTTTACTCGTATTGGATTTTAAACCACCTTAAGCGGCCCTGAAATAGGCCCAACTTGCTTATAATTCTTTTTCAATTATTAGTAATTACCATTGCCTCATGTTCAGTTCTTTTGGACCGGATCCAATATTGTCCTTACTTTAGCACTACTTTTTATCATTTGGGCTATATTATTGGGGAACCCACCCATTTTTCGTTTTTTGGATCTCCCATTTCTTCTTCCTTTCGGATCAGGAGTGGTAAGATCATTCCCTATAACTTTTTTCCTCATTCATTTAAAAAAAAAAAAATATGAGCTGAAAAAATAAAGAAACTTCATTCAACTCAGTTTATTAAATTAACCTATGTTCAAAATATATATACTGTCTCATGTGTTTTTAAAAAAGGAATAAAAGAAATGCATGTAAAAGATAAAGTGTAAAAATATCAAAATTGGATTGAAATTTTTTGAGGAAAACTTCGTTAACTGGCTGGCATCTCACAAAAGAGGAAGTCACTTCACTTCTAATCGTTTTGGTTCCACGAAATACTCGATCCACATTAACGTACATGAGATACAGCAACACATAGACACGGTTGCCAACACAAGCGGATATTTTGTTTGCAAGGCAACAAGTTCCACCATCCATATTAACGTATAAGAGTATACAAAAGTCGAGGCGGAATATTGTTCCACAGACCTTCCATATTACATCAGGCTGTAGAAAGTGCCTCCACTATAGGTTTGATGTCTCGGCCAAATGACAGGCGCCTTGCAGAAACAAAGAACGAGGGGAAGGGGGGACCACGAAAGACATCTCTTTTACCTCAGGCAAGCATATATATATAAAAACCAAGGCCAAAATTAGGCCTAAACAATATGGGGCATTTTTTTTACCTATTCAAAGGGGTTAACGGAGCGAGAATAACAATCTTAATCCAGAAGAAAGTTAAGGGAGATTTCGTAAGAACACTTCCAAACACATTGTGTGGGAAGCAGCCCATCTAACCACCCAGGTGACGCTAGAGTTAGCAATATGGGGGCTTATCCTACAGCACCAGTAACATTTGACTGAATCAAGAATTACTGGCCATGCTGAATACTTTCAATGATCGAAGCCTAAAAAATTAATTCCATAAATAAAGTAAACATAGTACTGCTTTTTAGATAAGGTGAACACAAAATGCAACATTAAAGTCTTTCATTAATGTGGGTATATAGTCACCAGTACCCACAAATAGAGAAAAAGCACTCAATCCAAAGAAACATAGAACTATCCTATATTAAAATGAGTTCAAAGTACACCAAAAAACTCCTCGCAAGCAAAAATTTTTGGCCATTCCGACACAAACTCAGCCTAGTAAAAGAAACCAAGCACTTTACCACCAACATTCTTTCTCTAGCCTCTTCATGATCCATGATACCAGCAGAAGTCGTCAACACAATATAACCAAACTGCAGTTTTCAGAAATATGTTTAGGTCAGGAAAAAAAAGCCTGTATAATTCTGAAAGAATAAATTAACCATGTAATTCACATCATACTTCCCCTTTAAATGGCTTAAGTAACCTAAAACATAAAGTTTTATATCAGCAAGGCAAACCTAAGACATTTAATGATGATATTAACCTTTTATATGAATATTACTATACCCTAATCCAGTCAATTTTCATAACTCTACAGTTTAATAAAAAAAACATAACCCCATCAAATTGAAGTTGGAATTTAACTAAGAAAGACCTATCAAGAGCCATCCTACATGTAGGCTCACAGCCATGATAAAACTGGTAAACTTCTTCTAACACATTTACAAAAAGATTCTGATGCTAACCTGTCTTGAGGGGAGCAACCTTGCAGTCCAACCTTCAATCTCTTTAACACCAACATCAAAACGAGGACTAATAACTCCACACTTGTTTAGCCTTCCATTCAGTTCGACAACAATTTTGCCAGACCTGTGGTCGTCAACATACTCAAACTCCCCAATGTAACCTAAAAAGAAACACAAATAAGCAAAATGTAAAACTTTTAAAAATTTTACAAGTAGAACAAAAATGTAGAGTTATCTCCATCTCTACTTTACCATGCTTCTGCATAACCAGAAGAAATTTGATAATCACTTTCGAGGATGGCCTGATCATGACCTGGCGCTTCCCCCTCTTCTCTGCATTGTACATGCTCTTAAGAGCATCGTTCAAAACACTCACTCGCACCATTGTTTCCGCTACATATTTGAATAAAACATGTCAATGACAACAACAAAGCTTTAGCAAGCAGACCAAATATGCTTGAAGCAACAACAAAAAAAAAGTTCGAGATTTCCCATTTGAATTTTTGTTAGTCAAGTATACAAACAATCCACTTAAAAGTTAAAACGGTCATCTCTCATGAGTCATGTCATTCAAAAGCTCACAGTCACGTTACCCGTTAATCAATAAACCGATCACAAACCAATCACTTAACATGGATTATCCCAAATATTAGATATAGTGCAACCTCATTCTAAACTGTTAAAATCCATGGTTTCAGCAGCAAACCTCAAATCCAGCATTACAGTGATCATATACACCTATACATATAACAACCAAGAATGGGCAAAAAAACAACAGTTTCAAAGAAAGCGTTCCAATTAAAAACCTATCATCTACAGCCCATTCTGGCGGTCAATCATATGAATTGCCACAAATTCGTCAAAGTTTTACATCATGTGGCAAACGCAATATCATGCAGTCATCAACTCAACCAGCTCACTAAATCAGGTGTAATCAAATCCACTGACCAGCAAACCATTTTTAGATTGAAAATATGTAGTTTACTTTTCGATTCCCCACCTAGCAGTAACTAAATCCAAAAACCCAGAAACAAGAAACAATCATGAGCGTCAAAAATGAAACAAAACCATGGATCACACATATGTAAAAGAATTTCAGACCGAACAGACCAAGTTAAAAAAAACTCAAAAACAGAAAACCCAGGGCGAATCGAAGTTCAAACACTTGAGGATTCGTTTCAGTTCGTGTGTACCGTATAGGAAGCAGAGACAGCCGAGCAGAGGCGCCTCCAAGACCGAAGAGTTTTTTAGGGTTTCTTGGGGGCTTTGAGAGAAAGAAAGTGTGGAAACCCTCGTGCCTATATTTGGTTTGCCAAACACGTGAATGTACTAACTTGCCCTCAAACTAGGGCTCTAACAGCTTGTCCTCTGTTAGCCCATAAAGCACAGAAAAGAACATGACTCGGCCGGGATATAAATGGGCCCGATTTAAATCTCCCACTCAGCCCAATTATAGATTCCCGTCCATAGGCTAAACGCCACAGCGCTCATGCTGGGCTCAGAACCTTTGCAAACCCTTACTCAATAAATATAACCGAACATGAAGACAAAAAGTTACTAAAAAAATAAATTTTAAAATTTTAAAAAATAATTTAAAATTTATTTTTTAAAAAATTTTAGAAATGTAAAATTAATAATTAATTTTCACGTTCAATTTTTACTAATATATTACTCTATATAGATAATATGATTAATTTTTTTAAAAAAAAATAAATGATTGTAAGTAGAATTTAATTAGTTGTGTACTCTTTACGGATAATATTAGAAGTAATGAAAGAAAATAAGATAAAAAAAGCTCGGCCGTGCTTTAATTTTGGAATTTTTAAACATGCTATTATTATTATTATTTACTTTTTTTCTAAACCCTCCTAGCATGTCATATGGCTTCCTCTCATTTATCTCATTTTATTTTTGTTGAGGCCTTTTACCCTTTTTTTTTAACTTTCTTTTTACAAACTTAATATGGAAAACCTTTTTTTTGAGGACCTTTTATAAATGTGGGGCCTGAAGTTTACAACAGGGTTAACTTTAGAACCCCTAATTGACTAACTATAAAGCTGACCCTTAACCTTCTGTTTTTTTTTTTTTTTTTTTTTGACTAAAAAAATTGAATTCTCATAGATGAAGAAACTCAGACGAGAGCAGAATACTCCGCCAAAACAATGTCACAAATACAATTCAAGATGGAATGATCCCATTTCCTATCCATGACATTTTTTAAAGCTGCCTTAGCTAATCCATGGGCTGCACGATTAGAGTCTCTACCCACATGCCTAATCTGCCATCGAGGAAAGGAGCTCATGACTGCCCCTATGTCATCAACTAGATGGCCAAATCTGCAACTGGAAATGTCTTGTTTCTGGGTCTCGAGATAATCACTTGTGAATCACCTTCTATGAGTAAGTTAGTAATTCCCAAGTCCTTACAAAAATTCACCTCGTGGAACAAAGCTGTAGCTTCGGCAGCAGCTAGATCCAACATTCCTATCTTTGTAAAGCTTCAAGCCTTAACTCTCCCTTGTGATCTCGAGGATAATTCTCATTCTCATACTTCTTCTCCTTGTGTCCAAAGCAAGATCACAGCTTGGCCTTGAACCACCCCTCCAATGGTTTTTTCCAACGATTCTCATCCCTATGTTGAGGCTCCTCACCTTCCTTCGATCCGCCATGTGAAAGTCATCTAATTTTCATCGGCGCCAAGAACCGAGATCATTAGGATGGGTAAAACCCCTTCATATATCCATTCGTATGTCAGAGCAGATTTGCCTCATTTGTGACAAAAAAGATTTCAAACTCCTCTCCAGTTCCTTCTTGGAAGAAAGACCCCGCAATTTGCAAAAAATTAGTCAAATTACAAGAGCTTTTTCTTAAAACAACGCTGACTTACACCCCACACATCAGAGGCTGAGTTGCACTCCCAGAGAATATGTGATGTAGTTTCGTTCTCCAACCCGCAAATTGGATGGGAGGAATTTGTTATAATCTTCCGTTTTGCCAGATTCGCCTTAGTTGGAAGCAAATTTTGGCAAGCCCGCCACATAAATGTTTTAACAGCATTTGGGATATTGGGGCTCCAAATCCCCTTCCAAATTTTGCCCTCCTCAGTCTTATTTGAACAACCTGCTTGAAGGTCAACCTCATTTTCCTTTGCCATATGGTATGCACTATCAACCGTAAATTCTCCTTTCATTGTTCCCTTCCAAATTTGTCTATCTGGTTGATTTGTGAAGTTGATGGGGATAGATTGAATTGCAGCAATTTCTTGTTCATTAGAGATCTCGTGGAATAAAGGTTGCTTCCACCCACCCCTCGATCAATTAACTTCTTGACATATGCATCGAGAAAAAGGCCCTTAAGAGGGGATTGAATACAGAAAGTTGTTGGCATCGGCAGCCATTTATCTCCCCATATATGCACTCGGGACCCATCGCCAATCCTCCGTATTAACCCTTCTTGAACTAAGGCTCTAGAGCTATGAATACTTCTCCATATGAAAGAAGGCTTATTACCCAGTTGAGCCTCTAAGATAGAACCATTTGGGTAGTACTTGGCTTTCATTATTCTTGCCGTAAGGCTATCCTCTGACTTCCATAACCTCCAACATTGTTTAACAAGAAGAGCTTTGTTGAAAAAATGTAAATCTCAAAAACCCATTCCTCCACGAGATTTTGGTGGACCCATTATACTCCAACTCATCTACAGGATACTCGTTTCCTTTTTTTGATGCCCCCACCAGAATTTATGCATCAAAGAATTAATTTCCGAGTATAAAGCTTTTAGTAAAAGAAAGACACTCATGATATACGTAGGTATAGCTTAAATGACCACCTTTAGTAACACCTCCTTCCTCGCCTAAGATAGAAAGCTTAACTTTCAGTCTTGAAGCCTATTCCACACTCTATCCTTTATACTCTAAAAAGCTACAGTCCTGGATCAACCAACCAGGGCAGGCAACCCAAGATAAGTGTCATATTGCTGTGATGATGGGATCCCGGATACTTCCATAATTTTATGTCTGATTTTTGTGGGCATATTCCAGTTGAAGAAAATTCTCATTTTCTCCTTATTCAGCCGTTGACCGGATGCTTTTCCATAGGCATTCAAAAGCATGGTCAACCTATTCCAATTATCATAGCTTGCCCTACAAAAGAGCAAGTTGTCGTTTGCAAAAAACAAATGGTTAATCCAAGGTCCCCTCTTAGAGGTCGACACCCCTTCAAAGGATCCTTCACTATCTGCATGTGTCAACAAAGAGCTCAAAGATTCAACACAAAGAAGAAATAAATATGGCGAAATAGGATCACGTTGGCGTAAACCCCGTGATGGAGAAATATGGCCCACCGGAGCCCCATTGACTAGGACCAAATAAGTGGTGGAAGTAACAGACATCATAATAAGATGTATCCATATCTCCGTAAAACCCATCCTTCTCATCACGCCCTCCAAAAACCTTCATTCCACTCTATTGTACGCTTTGCTCATGTCGAGCTTTACCATCATATACCCTTTTTACTATACATTTTAGAGTGCAGTGTGAAGGGTTTTATAGGCAGCTATGATATTATCTGTTATCAACCTTCATTGGATAAACGCACATTAATAAGGTAAAATGATATTTGGTAACCACACCTTTAAACAGTTTGCAAGCACCTTAGAAACCATTTTATAAATGACGTTACATAAACTAATATGATGAAAATCGAGACATTTTAGGGTTTTGACCTTAGGAATGAGAGCAATATAAGTGAAATTCATATATGTATTCATAACACCAGAATTAAGGGCATTAAGAACAATTTGACAAACCTCCTCACCCACCGTAACCCAATTATCAAGGAAAAACCTCAACAGATCCTGGCTTGGAGCCTTCAAGGCGCCATTCTTTGAAAAGGCTGCATACACCTCATCTTTTGAGAAATCCTTTAAAAGATTCTCATTCATCTCTTGAGAAACCTTTCCTCCCAACCCCTACAGGCCCACCTCTATATCTCCATTATTCTCGGATCATAAAAGGTTAGCATAGTATTCCGCAAAAGCATTCTCCACCCCTTCTCCATTCTCCCATAACCGGCCTCTACCATCCTTGATTTTGTGAATAAAATTTTTCGCTATGCTGGTGGCACAGCTTGAAAAATTTTGTGTTTCTGTCACCGCACTTCAACCATAATTCTTTTGATCTTTGTCGCCAGTTCAAGTCTTCCTGAGTTAATAGTGAATTCACCTCGGTTTGGAGTTGCTTCAGTAGCTCCTTATTAGGCAAGCCTTCAATCCTTTGCAATTTTGAAATTTCTTTATTGATCAAAGTGATTTTCTGCTCCACTCCCCTAAGATTAATGCGTTGCCACCTTTTCAATTGTCCTTTGCAATGCTGCACTTTGTTATTGAAATTATGCCACTTGTCTTCTGGGTAAACTTCCTCCTCCATACTTGCTTAACAATTTCTTTGCATTCTTTGTTTAAACCCCAGTGGGCCTCATACTTGAGATTTTGTGGTCTCATTTTTGACATCTGTTGGTCTAATAAGGCAATAACCAATGGGGCATGGTTAGACGTTAATGACGCCTAGACAACAACCTTCGCTCCTTGAAACATCTTACACCAGTCCGGAAAGACCACTACTCTATCCAATCTCTCTTGTGTAATATCGTCACCTTCGCGTCCGTTGTGCCAAGTATAAAAAGGTTCAAAGGCTCCTAAATTTGATAGTTCGCAAATTGCCAAAGTCTCCTTGAACGCTTCCATTAAGCCACAAGCTCTTCAGCATCCACCAAACTTCTCCGACGCCTCCAGAATTTCGTTGAAATCCCCTGCACGCATCCAAGGTTGTGGTGGACAATTTTTTAAGTGCTTCAGTAAATTCCAGGCCTCCCCTCTTTTGCTCGCAACTGAATGACCGTAAAATCCAATAAAATTTCATGACCTATCCCCTACTGGATTCTTAATAGTTGCATGGATATGTCGGCAAATCGTAATTTTGTATCTCTAAACCGCATCCTCATTCCATAACAAAGCTAGGCCACCACTTTTACCCACACTATCCATAACAAATAAATTATTGAAACTCAAAGAGTATCTGATTCTCTCCATTTTAACTTGCCTCAGTTTGGTTTCCATAAAAAAGACCATTATGGGACGCTTAACCTTCACCATCCTGAGGTCTCGATCGGTCTGAGGTTCCCAAGCCATCAACAGTCCCAGCTTATAATGATCATTGTGGTCGGCGGGACTGCATTGCAACCATTACCATCATCGATCCATCAAATTCATCTCTTAAAGCCAACCTGTCCTCCATGCTCGCTATCCTTCCTGTTTGCCTTGAAGCCCATTTCCTTCCACTCTTTTGGCTCCATTTTTCTTATTTCCTCTTTCCTATTCAGCCAGTTTTACTGACGAACCCAGGCATCCTCTAGCACGACATTTCCATGTTGAGACCGAATTCCATTGCTTGGCCTGGCCTCCCCTTGGTCTTACTTCAATCCAGGAATCTACTAGTAGGTAAACTGGGGTAGTGTAACCCAGTTTATCAAATTCGGCTGACACGTGAGTATCCACATTGCCTTGTGATGGGGCAACAACTTCCATGTCCACGTGGCTATTTTTATTACTTTCCATAAAACCTGTTTTCCTTCCCTTTTGTTATATAATATTTTCATTTATTATAGTCTCTTTCTGATCGCTGAAAATGATGTTTCCCTTACTCGGCGTCAAACCCCTAGCTGGAGATTTTCCAAAATCATTACTACCCTCCATAATTTCTTTCCCACCAACGACAACCATTTCCATCACCTGCTCCATGTCCACCTGGCCACTTTTATTACTCCCCATAAAATCAGCTTCCCTCCCTTCTGTTGAGAAGTACTTTCATTAATTCATTTTTCTTTCTGTTCGCTGGACAAGATATTTCCCTTATTTGGTGTCAGACCCCCAGCTGGAGATTTTCCAAGGTCATTAATGCCTTTCATAATTCCTCTCCCACCCATGACATCCATAATCCCATGAATCACATTGTGATCTCCGGGATTCTCGCTTCCACTTTTCGTAACGGTTATGTCGACGGTCTTCTCTCTTTGCACCAAAACTCCAGTCTGAACATTGTCGCCACCCACCACCTGTGATTGTTTTCCCCTATGAGTTGAACTCTTGGCGCCACCAGAGTCTGCCCCGCACAAACGGCTTTCATCGTCTCTTCTGTTGAATGTGTATCTCAGATTTTGCTAGTAAGGAGAACTACGTCATTTCCAAGAGTTGTAATCAGCATTGAACTGATGGGTTGGTGAGAAGACCCTCAGCCATGGTCCATATTTGGGCTCTCCTTTCTTCACTTTGAACATAGTTCATTTAAGACATCCTCATTTCCCATGCTTAATGATACCACATTCAAAATAGAATCGAGGTAGCTATTCATATTGGAAACACACCCAGATCGATTTCCTTGAATCTTGTCTCCTTCCTCGTAAAAGAGGTATGGTCGATCTACTTTAATTCTTGCCCTCGATACTCTCCCACCCAACTCCATCATCATCATCATCGATCTACTATTTCTACATCTCCAATCGAAGCTCCTATTTGACTTCCAACTTCTTGTCCCATGCAAACCAACGGCAGATTATACATCCTCACCCAAAACGCCACTTTTGAACACCATTTCAAACGGAAAGAGTTATCCCATCAAAATCCTCCACAAAAATAGATTCCTTGAACAACCATGACCTACCTTCCATCACCCTTATCTTGTCACATTCATACTCAAACTCCAAAAGAAATAGATTTTCTCCGAGGACCATAAGCAATGATTCTAACGGTCTCCATCCTCTAATCAACTTAGTCCTAATTGTCTCCTTCTTGACCAAGCGATTAGCAATGAGTTTCCCACAAGACAAAGTTCTCCCCTCTAAGCAAGTCCTGCCATTGTTGGTGCCTTGATCTCCAGTTCATCATCTTCCTCCACCAACGAGAAATTCCCCCAGCAATTTGTTAATTCCTCTGCCATCCCACTCTCACAAGACTAGCCACCCACCACCGTCAATTGAAAAGCTTCTTTAGTATCCCTCATCGTTTGAACGAAGACGTGAAAACCTTGTCCTTTCTCCTCTAAGGTTTTAGCGTCCTAAAGAGAAAAACTCCCAGAACCATGTATTGATAGGGGTGGTAAGACAAATTATAACTTTTACTATAATTTTTTTTTTTTTTTTTTACAAATTGACGTGGCAATGCAATTAAAATATTAGTTTACATAATACTTATCACATTTATAAAATTAATATGGCAATTCATGTAGCACTTGCAACATCAATCACTACAATGTGAACTCTCACATGACAATTCGCTTGACACTCGTTTCTATATGATATAGATTGTCATGTGAATTTGTAAGAAATTTAAAATAAAAATTATAGGGAAAAATTCACTTTACCTTCCAAAAGTTCGAAGTATTTTTCAATTTGAACATCAATATTTAAAAATTTGCAATGTACCCCCATAATGTTTCAAAACTTTGTAATTAACACATTCCGTTACTAATTACCATCTAATTAGATGTTAATGACATCACATGGGTCTCACATGAGATTTTCATGCTGCGTCTTTCAATTTTGCACCCAACCTAACTAGTGAAATGATGTAATTGCCTTCATTAAAACCCAACGCTTATTTTGATTTTTTTCTCGTCAACCCCATTTGAACCCCTTTTTGTCACGTGGGTATTTGAGTAAAAAAAGGAGTAGATGCTCTCTCACCGCTCTTATACCAAAGCAATTTCAGATATTTAGATGGCAATTAGTAATAGATGGTGTTAATTACAAATTTTGAAACATTAGAGTGTATATTGCAAATTTTTAAATATTAGGTTCAAATTGAAAAATACCTCAAATTTTAGGGGTAAAGTGAATTTTCCCAAAATAATAGTATTCAAAACATTTTTTTTCATATTTTAAACTCACGAGAAATAGTTGTTGGAGACCTTTTTTAAAATTTTTTTTTTTTAATATAAGTAATAGTTGTTGGAAGCTTGGAATATGTTTCTTTGTTTGACATGTTAATATTATTGTCAGCTCGATTATAATTAGTGTAAATTGGCCTGCAGATGATTAGTGTTAATTACTAGCTATGAGAGTGAGAGAGATGATATATTAAGGTTTGATTAATTATCAACTTCAATATGTTATATAGACTTGAATAATATATTTGCATGGAAAAGTTCAATATGGTCAGCTATATTATATATATATACACTATGATATATAAAATTCTATCTTCACCATATGCTTTGATTCGGATTTTCCCGTCAAAAACAAACAGAAACTTAAGGTTGGTTCCCCAATCAGAAGACAAGAAAGGTGTTATCTTTCTTGTAGCAATTGTAGCACATGCATGATGCATCCAGGTTTGCCGCACGGATTCCACATGGCATATACATATCGTGCATTGGTCACAACACAAGCTGACTTTGGAATTAATTCTATATTTTATAGACTAAATTAAGGAGAGATTAACAAAGATTAATTAAAATACGATGTAATAGAGATGTTGAAAAAAGAACAAATTTGAAGGACGTAGATTGATAGTTACATGGGCATTAAAATTAGTCCTGCAAAGAACATAATCAAGACATAGAAAACTTGCTTCTAGACTTTTGAGTTTAGCGTGGTCAATCACTTTAAAATGCACTAAGCTATAATAAAGTAACTAATATTCAATGTTGGTTTTGGGCATGGGGAGAAGAATTATTATTTTATTTTTGTTCTCCTATTTAATTCAATAAGCCGTCGAGATACAGGTCAACGTACCTAAAAGGTGTAGGTTACTACAATTTTTATTACAAATCTTTTACAAATTGATGTAACTCTTACCATATCATTTGTTAAACAATTAAATTTGATTGTGGTTAATGTGACAATGCCACGTGAACAATCATACACGCTAGTTTCTAAGTTTATTTGGAATATCTCGTTCAGTACTACACGTGTGTGTATATATTCACACAAACGAAGAGAGGTACCATCAAATTAACACTTATATTGTGCAAACTTTGGCTTAGTATATTTTGTTTTTAATCAATTATAAATTTATAGCATATCCTTGAGGGAAGAAAAAAAAAAAAGGTGTGCATGATCACCTGCTAAAGGAATGACTTCAATGGACTCACCTGAAAATCATCTAATTAACCATATATTCTTCAACTAGTACAGCTGAATTAAAGCTGAATTAACTGCTTAATTCCTTGGCCAAATAAAGTATCTTAATTAATTATTAGACTTTATGCATGAAACAACATAAAGCAAGCTGCAATCAAATAATAAATAGGGTATTATTATAAATCACTCACCAACTATTTCACCAAACTAATTCAAGTTGCGCTGTAATAAGTCTAGTAGGTGGGCGGCCAGCAACAAATTGCCTTATACTCAAATAATCAGAATTTAATCTCAACAAATAACAATAACAACAACAATGATAATAAATATTGGCTACTATATATATACCCCATAAAAATTTAAAAGATCGAAAACGAACTTTTTAAAGATTGTTGTGGCGGACGATGTGGACAACTAAGGCAGTCGGGTCGTCACTAAAACCTTTCTGGGAATGCCTACAAAAGGACAGCATTACCATAAGGTTCTTATTAAGTCAAGCCTAAGTTTCTATAGGCGGCACACAAGATCTTCTGCTAATGGGGTATTTGTTAGGAAATGCTTTTATTGGCTATTATTTGGACTTTTAAACGCCAACAGTACCATATTAAAAACTTCATAATTTTTTAAAAAACCATAACACTCAATTATCTTTTTGATGTGATATTTTTTTTCTTTTTCGTGCAATCTTTGAAAATTCTACATAAATACATAATGGCAAACAACTTCAAGCCGATTTACCTACTTTAATTTGGACCGAGAAAATAATTGAGGTAGTACAATAAATCATATACAAAGTCGCTGAGTACCATGTGGTATAATATGGCAAATCTAATTGGTTTGTAGTTGACGTGGTAAATATGTCAAGTAGAGTACCACATTAATTTATAAAAAACTTATAGTAAAAAGAAAATGTTAGGGGTTCTCCCCGTATGTTCTCCTGACATTTTTCTAATCTTATATAAAACATGATTTAAGAAAAAATAAAATTATAGTGGCCTCTACCACCGATTTTTTTAGGCATTAGTACTAAATTTGAGGCATTAGCATCAAATTTAGAATAATCAAATCCATTTTGGGTGATATCATCCCTAAAGGGTTAACCTTCCACCCTTAGGTTTTAGTTTTGAATCCAAAAACAATTTTTAAAGTATTAGAACCTAACTATTAACTCATAAAAATTAATCATAACAAAAAAGGATATTACAATTTTATTTTTTAAAATGTTTTATATAAAACTAGGAAGCACTGGAAAGAACCCCTAACAAACCATAGTAAAACCTATAGCACTCTTAGCAACAATTGTAATTCGTGTTGAGGTGAGTAATAATATTTCATGGTTTTGTTGCTGTATATTCCAATGAGTCAATGTCCTACAAAATCTAAATCTTTCGCAATTTTGTTGTCGGGATTATTAGTAATTCCCATTGCAAATATGAGAGGCCAATGTAAAGCGTATTTGCCCAAACATGGGGTTGACTGCAAAACTCTATTCGAGCATATAGATTTCATATAAACTCTTTTATATTTATTGTCAAAATTACTAGTTACCGGAGATATTTATCATTCCCCGTACGATATGATGCTGAATAGTGCCAAGCAGTTGAAACAAATTGAACCTACATCCGAGTCTCTATCTCCTATCAATTTAATCCCAGACCTATATGTTTTGACTAGCAATTATTATAATACTTGCATGCTTATGATCATTAATTGTTAGAAAATACAAAGTCAAATCAAGTGAAAGCGAAATCAAACAGGTTATCTGCCAAGTTAGAACTTAGAAAGCCGCCCTCCTTTTCTATCTCCTGAATTACCTGGACGTTTTCTATTCCTTTCAAGCAATAAATAAGCTCTTGACCACCATATTCCCATTGAATGGAAAGAACCGTTGTTACACTCAAAAGAAACCCTACAGTTCTCCCACCCTCACTACAAATATTCTCATCAAGAAAATTCTCTACAGATAGTACTTTTAGCCAGAAGAAATAGAGCAACTCTTCTCTGCAATATTTCAGATCATCGGTGAGGAACTAATCATGCTAATTTACATGGCATTATAATGTTAATGTTCTTTCAAAAAGGATTTAACAACTTTTTCTTCTTGGGTTTACGTTTGTTTGGATCAAAGTTGCCGAGATATTAAGTCTGCATATGGGGTTCATTTCATTTTCTTTTTGATTTCTTAGAAAATGCAGAAACCCAGTATTCTTTCTCTCAGTTTCATTCATGCATGGAATTGTCATATTATGAAAGCCTTTCTTTCTTAATTTAGCAAGTTTTCTTTTGAATATATATGTGACGATGATCATCATTCTTTTTGAACTTTGAAGGCGGGGCTTCTAGCCTTCTTCCAAGAGAATCTGATCATCAGTCTGAGAATGAGGAACGCTCTTCTTCAATCGGTGTATCCACAGCTTTATAGCTTCGGTAATTATGATCGATCTTTATGGAGCCTGGAGACTTTGTCATTTCTCGGTCTAAAACAGTTGGCTTTTGATGATGAAATGAACAAATTTTCTTTGACTATTTAATTAATTACTATTGATGGCCTTATTCAATTTTTTTGTTTTTTGTTTATTTTTCCAGGTAACATTAATTATGAAGTCCAGGTACCAGATTTGGACGTCTCTATGCAGATGGATAGCGAAGTGTAAGAGTTCTTTGTATCCATTATTATAATCTAAAAGAATATTTAATATTGAAATTTAGAATAAGCTAGAGGCCGAAGATAATGAAAAATGATATTAAAATTGCATGTTAAAATATTAATTAAATTATTAAATTAAATTTTTATAATTAATGATTTATATGAGTTTTGAATTGAAACCTTGTCTCTTTAAATTCATATGTCATGAAACATTTATGGACATGCGAATACCACCTTTTGATATATATATATATATATATATATATATATATGTGCAGCATTACTCAAAAAAATTAATAGAATTTAAGAGATGGATATCCAATTTCTGTGAGATTATGTTTATTAAAACTTTTTATTTTTATTGTTATATATATCAAAATAGCAATAAAAGACTGCAGATGATGTTAGCTAGCTCTTGATAAAAACACAAAAAGACTACAGATGATGTTAGTTGGCTCTTGTCTAATCAGATGGAAAGCTCAATTTGATACCTCTTTTGTTGGATTGTGTAACCAAAGGTTGTCTTCAACCTCTCAAATGATAAAAATTGAAGGGATTGGATTAGCTTTTAGGCTTTTAGCTCCCCAAACAAAAGAAATAAACCAACTTACTTCTATATATAGCTTGACAGAAGTACATGTGCAAGTGTGGTACCAGTCATTTGGTCACTAGCTTTCATATAAAAACGATGGATTTTGGTTCAATTCATTTGCCCAAACAGCTGAACACCAAGCAGACCACTAGAAATCTGTTTAGATACATAGGCCTATAGATACTCTCATATTTATGATCTAAATTACTAACACTTTGAGCAATAAAATATCTATAAAAAACAAAACCTTATACAAATAACACGAGTAAAGACCCCATACTCTAATCTCTGCAGTTGATGCCAGTAGATTCCAATTGATTTAACTATTCAAGGGTCAACACGAGAAATCAAAAAATATACTCATCCAAATAAAAACTAGGAAGTGATTGAGCGTGACCCTTTTGTCCATACTTTTCAAAGATTCCTGTATGTGAAATAGCAATCTAACATTGATGTGACATTTAAAGACAAATTAGACATAGCAGGCCCGTAGGCTTTACTTGTTCCAACCGTTAGATAATTGTTTAAAGAAGTGACGCCTAGACAAATTCTCACATAAAACAGTCCTTTTTTTTTTATATTATATATGTAATGAACAGTCTCATTACACGAGATCATATAAAAAAATTATAGGGTGTGTTTGAAAATAGTAGAAAGGGATTGGAATTGTAGTAGATTCAATTGATATTAAGAAAAAAGTAAGAATATTTTATATAAAAAAGTGAAAATTTTTGTTTGTAGTGATTTATTTATTTGAAAAATGATTGATGTAATATAAAAAAGTAAATATGTTATGGTTGATTTTGAAAAAAAAAATTTGAAACTTACAAAGTCCAATTCACTTACTGTTCCCAAACGAAGCCATATAATCTCAACCACTTGTTTCGACCCAATATTACTGGTTTGGTCCACTCTAATAGTGTTCTTTTGGCATACTTATTGGACAGAAATCTCAATGGAAAATATTGTGGATAGATGTCAGTAAAAAAATTAGACATGTAATGAACAGTTTGATATAAGAAGATATTTAGACTTAAGTTGTTCGGGTGATCCAAATAGCTGTTTAAACAAGTGAAGTTCGAACAAAACTTTCACGTAAGGTGGTTTTATTGCACACGCAATGAACATCCTCAATACACGGAAACGGGATCCAAGAAAATCATATAGTCCAACCACGTGTGTCAATATGACTGGTTTTGTCCAATCTAGCTAATAGTGTTTTCTTGGTACTTTTTTGACAGAAATATGAATGACAATGGGTTTTGTATGAAGTCCAGAGTATTCAACAACGATCACCACCTCCAGCTGGGAAATGGATGCTTTGCGGTTCCTTTTCGGCCCCTGATTAACTATACCCATCAATCAGGTTGGTGAATTTCCCTGTCTGTCACCAGTCTTAGGAACATATTTTCTAGTCCGGCCTAATTTCCTCCGCCTTTATTCTACTGCATGCTAACGACTCTAAGCTGCAATTTGGTATTTTATTGCTTTTTTTTTTTTTTATTCTTTGTATTTTATTGCTTGCATGTACATAATGTTTAACCATCAAAAAAGACTCAATCAACCCTTTTTTTGACAGGTTATCAATCTGGTCCCTCAAGCCGTGCCGACATGCCGCAGCACTCAATGTTTCTTAGCGATAAATCTTTAGTTCCACACTTTGAAGCAGTAAATAATTCTTTGGTAGCACTTCTCTTTGCACTTATTTTAAATTGGTTGAACTTTTTTTTTTTCTTAAAAAAAAAAAAGATAAAGGTTTCTTTTAAATTGATTTAAAAATAAAAAAAATCTTTTAAATTAAGTTGAAGAAAATTATTTAAAATCAATTTATTAAAACTTTTTTTTTTTTTTACATGTCCACACAAGGATAGGGGTGGGGGATTCGAATTAGTGACCTCCACTTTATAAGGTGTGGTTCACAGTTAATTGAATTACCTCTTAGGAACAAAATCAATCTATTAAACTAACAATTGTTCTTTCTCACTTATATTTTTAATAAGACTAACAAATATATATACAATATTTTAAAAATGCAGATGAGACATACGTGCTTTAAAGACAAATATTAATTTAATAGGCCAAATTGAAAAAATTTCTTCCTAACTAATTAGTTTAGAGGAAAACTTGTCTGCTTAAGATAATCTTATTCATGGTCAATCATAGTTAAAAAATAAAAATAAAATGGTTGAGTACGTTATTTCAATTAATAGCCAATGAATGCATTATTTTCTTATTTAATTTCTTAAGGAGCAATAAAAGATTTCTAGTATAGATCAAACTTTGAACCATTTCCTTAGATAAGAATATTATATCTCGATTTTGATCTCTAAATTTTAATTTTTTGGGTGAATTAAATGAACATTAATTTGGGGCCGGGCAGATGGGGATCGATGCATGACTGCTATACTAGTATATATACTATAATCAATTAATCATGATATATATGATCGTGGTAGATCTTAGAACAAAATTAACTCTTGAAGACAACTATTATTTATATATGGGTTTGTTTTTTCAGGACTTGCAGGCCATGCCAAATGGAAGGAAACGTCCAATATTTGAGGTCGATGACGTCTTGATGAACACAAGAGGAACCGACATGGTTGCCAATTATATGACGACATCGAACGAATGGAAGAAGACTAAGAGAAACAAAGCCACAGCCTCTGAACAACAATGGCAACATGAACTCATAGGAACATCCACGCATATCCAAGAGCACACGGCAAGTGAAAATCAACACAAATTTGACTCGAAAGTTTACGTAATACTTCGAATTATGACAATTTACGTGACGCTTATTTTCATAAAATGCAACCCTTACCCAATATTGCTTGCAATTATTGCTCTTAATTTGTTCAAAAGAATTCCTCTTTATGTTCACAGGTGCATGCACCTGCGAAGAGAGGCCAAAAGCTTAGTGACAAGATCACAGCTCTTCAAAAGCTGGTCTCCCCATACGGCAAGGGTTAGCAATTAATTGCGACTCGGGATGATGGTTAACGTTAATAAATACTCATTTCCCGACATCAATATATATATTTACTAGAGTTTTCAATTTATTGCAGACTGACACCGCATCAGTTCTTCAAGAGGCATCGGTTTCTATCAAGCAACTCCATACGCAAATTCAGGTATAACTGATCCTCGCCTAGCCTAAACTAGCTAAGGTTAACTTTAACAAATTAATTTGTCAGAGAGGGGATAAACTAGGATTAGCTCCCTTGCTTGTTGCTTCTACTTATTTCGTTTGCTGGCATAGTTAATTTTAATCTTCTTCTTTTTGAAATTCAAATAAGAAATTATAAATTTAATTATTTAATTAATATTTTAACACTTTTTTCTATGTGTGTTCAAACTCTTCACTTAACACGTAAAATATATAATTGAAATAGATGAGAGTTTAAATTTAAAACAAATGCTACAATATTATGTTAAATCATTACTTACCCTAAGAACTTAAATTGATCAAATCAAAAATTAATTACTTAATTAATATTTAACACATATTTTTAAGAGTTTTTTTTTTTTTTGGTGAATTGGAACAGAATTTGTTCGAGTTGCTGAGTAGCTCATACAAATGTGTTAGAGCTAGTCAACGGCAGGTAGATATGCAGTGATATTCGTAATATATATACCTTCTTCTTCATTTTTTGTTGTAGTTTTATTGAGACGCAAAACCAGAACTTATTTATTTATTTATTTATTTCCATAAAATGATATTGTTAAGGTCTTTCCCTAATTAACCCTTTTTTCTTTTTGTTTACAAAATGGAAGTTCCACAGGAAATTGGAGAAGAACAGGTGGACCTAAGGAGCAAAGGGCTTTGCTTAGTTCCTGTGTCGTTAACTCAGAAAGTCAAAATAGAAAGCCCTGTTGATCATTATGCTTAGCGGTGGAAACCATCATAAATAGCTAGAAAATTAATGTCTACTTCTACCCGGCCCACTAATTAATGTCTACTTCTACTCGGCACGCTATATATTTAGCTTAAACCCTACCCCATATCTCTCTTTAAAACTTAACTTTAATTCATAAATAGGGTGGATTTTGAGAGAATCCCCTACATCAAGCCGAAGTATTTTATTTGCTTGATTAAAGCTTTAGAACAATTAAGGTGTGTAATCTGGTTTCTTTTATTTTCCCCAATAAAAAGAGTAGCTACCTAGATCTGCTAGCTTTTTACTTTATATTTCCTTATGCTGTTTTTTTTTTTTTTTAATTGATTTGTCGAATATATGGTATATAGGCATTGACAGCCACAAAATCAAACACAATAAGGTTCATGGGGTCATAATTAGACAAATATTTAAAACAAAAAAATCGGATACACCGATTGAAGAAGAGATATTATTATCTCCATTTATATAGCTGTCGAAGAACCAGATGATTGCACACCAAGCCCAAATCAAATGAGCTTGCAAAAAAAAAGAAGACAAAATAAGAAAATGAGCTTGCTTAGTCCTTTTCCTCTTTGCAGGCTCATTCAATTTGGGATTGGGTGTGCAATCAATTGGTTCTCCAATTATGATGTCTAAAGTGCCTCAATTGGAAGATAACAAGTTTTTTAAGGGTAGATTCGATTGACGTAAATTACGTCATAAAGTAGAGATTACTAATTTAAATTTCCTCTCATCATTTCTTTGTGTGAACATGTCAAGAGAAAAAGAAAAGAAAAAGATAACAAGAAAAAAACAATCACGAGCTCATATATGTTAACTAAAAAAAGAAAGGAAAAAATAATGAGCTTAACAAAATATGATCGGATATGTGCTAAGAATACGTTATAATGTTAATTAAATAATTAAAATATATTATTAATTTTTATCAATTTAGGATTTTGAAATAATTTATGATATAAGTAGAAGTTTTAATTTCGAATATTAATTATATAATTTATATTTATTTTAGTTAAATATTTTCAAATGTTAAGTTACTTTATTAAGAAAAATTTGAAAATATTACATTTCAGAACTTATAGGCACTCATACCCTAACCTAGTGACAGGTAGCCCTGTAACTGTAATGATGTCAAGCAGAATTATCACATGGAAGATCTTCAAATTCTATCCTTTTCACCAATATGGGTAATCAGTTTTTGTTTCCTACCTGTGCCAAACTAAAACTTTTTTTTGTGTGGATAATATGGATAATGATCAGGCTTTTTTTTTTTTTTTTTTTTAAATTGTCTTGACCGACATAAAATAAAAATGAAAACGATTTGTGTTTTTTACTTATTTACATAAGAAAAGAAGAAAAACAATTTGAATTAATAATATCTACTTTATAAAACATAATTAACAGTTAATTAAATTACCTTTAAAGACTTTACAATTTTTATATTTTAAGTTGTTTGTTAATATCTTTAACTTAAGAAAAAAAAATATAGACTTAAATTATCTAAACAGATAAAAATAATTAATAATAAATAAATAATATTATAAGAAAGATTAGAATCATCTCATAATAAAGATTTACATTCATTTTATTGTCTAAATTGTTAAATATAAGAGAACTTATACGTCACGTTTATTGTCTAGTTGTTAGCGATTAAAAAAAATTATCAAAGATCGGGAATAATTATACCCAATTAATTGACCATCAAAAAAAAGTTAATGTTACAAAAAAAAAAAAAAAATTCAAGATCATCAAGCAACAGGGAAATGAAAAGGGAAACGAAAATTTTGGGTTGGGCCAATAGCCCACAGTAAATATACATAGTCCCTTTGCGTGATGGAAAGCCAATCTAACCCCCTCACCGCGCATTACGTGGCACCAGATCAGTGGGTCAACACTCGCCACCGCGACCACAGCCGTCACGTTAGCAAGAGCCACCAAACATGAAGAAAGAATCCTTTCCTCATTTCCCAATTCCCATCCATCCATCTTTAGTTCTTTACCCTTCCTCTCTCGCTCTCTCTCTCTCTCTCTCTAAGCCCTAGATTTTCTCCTCCTTTCTCCTCCGATATTTTCTCGGGAAAAAGAAATGGTGAGTACTTTGACTACTTCATTTTAGAGCTTCTTTCTAATGACTAATTTATATTTTGATTCTAGTATTATTATTTCAGTTAAATTTTTTCTTGTGTTGGATCTGTAAGAATATTTGTTGGTTTGTGTGGAATCTCTGGGCCTTTTGAGTGGATTAGGAGGTTAGTTAGGGTCTCTGCGGTTACTGTTCTGAACTGACTCTGATTTGATAATGGTTTGATTTTTCCCTGAACTGTCGGGTCTTCGCTGATCTGTTGGCTTATGCTTTTAGTCGGTGCCGATCATATGCAGTATGTTCTATGCACTTGTATGTGTTTGTCTACGTATGTATTCTGTTTGTGTGTATCTACGCGCGCGCACACAGGAAATGTTTGATGGCTAATCTCAAGAGGTTGATTGTCCTGTGACTAGTTTTGAGCTTAATGAATTGCTGTGGCACGTGATTTTCTAGCTTGATCGTTGATAAATTCTGACCACTTTTGATTTTTTTTTTTTTTTGGTGCAAATGTGGTTAATGTTATGATAAATAAGTTGATATTGGGATGTAATGTGTAGTATTATTATATTATATATATAACTTGATTTGGAACTAAGGGTACCGGAAGCAGTATGTGAGTTAGATGCAAAAAGTTAGAAAATAAAGTTGATATGAGAGTTGCAGTGAATGTTGGGTAGTTGAATAAATAAATAAGGACCTTGTATTGTTGTTTATGCATTTGTTTGGTCATCATGGGATTTTTGACTGGGGGATAATGTTGCAAGTTGTTTGATTATTTGGGATGAATTCAGAATTTGGTTGTTTTGTGCATGAAAGAATTGGTGAGCGGGCACTTTGTGCTGATGTTTAGTGTGGAAATGTAGATTTCAGATAGTTGGTAGTTGATGCTTGCTTGTATTTCATCCAATATTGCAGGCAAACGCAGCATCTGGGATGGCCGTACCACGATGACTGTAAGCTGAAGTTTTTAGAACTGAAGGCAAAAGGACTTACCGCTTCATTGTTTACAAGATTGAAGAGAAGCAAAGGAGGTTGTTGTGGAGAAGCTTGGTGAGCCAACTGATAGTTCTGAGGTTTTCTCTGCAAGCCTTCCCGCTGATGAGTGCCGATATGCTGTCTATGACTTGATTTTGTGACAGAAGAGAATGTCGAGGAGCAGGATTGTTTTCATTGCTTGGTAATATATATTTAGAGTGGTTGAAGTTTACAATGTTCTTCATCTTCCATTATCTGATATTGTTGTGTATTGACTGATTCATTAAATAATATACATGAAGGTCCCTGATACTTCAAAGGTGAGAAGCAAGATGATTTATGCAAGCTCCAAGGACAGGTTTAAGAGAGAATTGGACGGTATTCAGATAGAGTTGCAAGCTACTGATCCTACTGAGATGGGCCTTGATGTTATTAGAAGCCGCACTAATTGAATGTAAAGTGCGTGCTATGCAACGGAGATCTCTCCAACTATCCGGTTCAATGTCTATAGGTCGTGGAACTTTGAACTTGCTTTAATACTATGAGAATGGCTTGTTTTTTTTACATTTAAAACATGTTGAATCGTTGTCTGTGGTTTTATTGGCTTATTACTTTTAGTGTGACTTTATACACACTGATTATAACCGGATTATAAGGGTACATATCAATTTCAGTTGTTTGCTTATGTGAGCCATATATTGTATTGTAGATCAGGCTATTCTTTTGCCTTTCCTTATACTGAATTGATTCCATGGTTCCGTTTTCTTAAAATTGATTGTCTTGACCTATTTTTATGGTTGGTTTGTGGGCCATTGAAAGAGTTTACATCTCTCTTTACCTATTTTTATACCCTGATGTCCTTATACGGTTTGATCAGTCTGAGATGCGTTTTCATCAGCTGCCCCTAGGGTGGATCACTGCTGGTATTGGTATTTTGAACCCCTTCTTTGTTCTTACCCGTCGGTAGGTGGTGGAAATATACTGCTGATCAGTTTTATCTATGGGAGGACGATGAGAAGCTTTAAGCATCTCTCTTTGCCATCAAAGCTATGGTCCCCTATGGACGAATTAGGATTCTCTCCATTTCAAAATCCTTTCATTTTCTCCATTTAATATATTTTGAAGGGTAGTGTTGTCTAAAAGTTTTAATGAGGGTAATGCATTAAATGTATTATCCTTCAAAATGCACTAAAGGGAAGAAATGAAGGGATTTTGAAATGAAGAGGATCCTTTTTCCTTATGGACAGCCTTGTGATCTTCTAAGATTGTAGCTCCATTTATTGTTATTAGATTTAGCGGAGGGTACTTATTTTTTCACTTATTTTTTATTCAGGAATTTTATTTAACCAACACATGTTAAAATGTACTTGATTTTAAATTTAAAATGCATGTGAAAAAAAATTACATGTTTCGGACACGTTAATTTAATTAATTGTTCAAGAAACCTGAAAATTATAACCCAACTGTACACGTTTTTTAAAACAAAAGAATCCTTTTTACAGTAATTTCGGTGTTTTAACCATGGACTTCTTCAACACGTTTTCATATTCTGTAAGATGGTATTATTATCTCATTATCAATCTATAATAATTAATAATAATAAGCTAATAAATCTCATTTCGACATAAAGGAAAAAAAACTATTATATAACATAAATAAGCAAATCAATAGATACAAAAGATATATATATTTTTTATTAACAATCGAACAATAAAATAGTGAAACTTAGTAACTAAAAAGAAGATGATCTATATTTGAAAGACATATAAACACTTCTTCTTCTTCTTCTTTCTTTCTTTCTTTTTTTTTTTTTTTTTTAATTCAAGAGGAAGGTGGGAGATTCAATCTAGTGATTACCACTTCAATAAACATGATCCTAACCGATTGAATTACCTTTTAATAACACATATAAACACACTTAATAACACATATAAACACACTTGAAACAAGGAAGAAAGATCGGTCGAAATCTATATCTTATTATTATCATATTGTGTTTAACATTAAAATCTCGTAGAGAGGATGGATCAGCCACACAGACGAAGACACGAGAGTCACAACCCAAACCTCTGTGAAAGACAAGAATTTTTCACATGGGCGAGAGTAAACTATGCTCTGCATAGATCATACATTAAAATAAAGAACGATGAGAGTGAACTATGCACTGCATAGATCATACCATGCACTCGCAGCAACTGCTTCCCAAATCCCATCTTCACCCGCCCATAGTGCAACAAATTACACCCATTACCTTCGTCTCCTTTCGTCATGCAAGTACCTCAAGCCACTGCTTCAAGTCCATGGCCGTTTGATTGTCTCAGGCCTCGGTGAAGACCACGACACGCTCTCCCATCTCATCAATTCATATTCTTTGTTTCACAAATGTGCTTTTGCTCGCTCCGTTTTCGAATTCACGCCAAACCCATCTGTTACTTTGTGGAATTCAATGATAAGAGCTTATGCGAGGTCAAACCAATGCAAGGAGGCTCTCAATATGTACCATTGCATGTTAGGGGAAGGACATGAACCTGACAAGTATACCTTCACTTTTGTTTTGAAAGCTTGTACCGGTGCTTTAGACTTGCAGGAGGGTGTCCTGGCTCACCGTGAAATTGCCCGTAGGCGACTAGAATGCGATGTGTTTATAGGGACTGGCCTTGTTGATATGTACTGTAAAATGGGTGATTTGAAAAGTGCAAAAGAGGTGTTTGATTGTTTGCCGAAGAAGGATGTGGTGGCTTGGAACACAATGATTGCAGGGTTGTCACAAAGTGAGGATCCTCGCGAGGCGTTGGGATATTTTTGGAGTTTGCAGTTGGGGGGTCTTAAGCCCGACTCAGTGAGCTTGTTGAACTTGGTTCCAGCTGTTTCGAGTTTAGCAGATATTGATTCTTGTAGGTCTATTCATGGATATGTGGTTAGGAGGGATTTTCGTTCTACCGTTTTAAATGGGTTGATAGATATGTACTCCAAGTGTGGAGATGCAATGGCTGCCGGGTTTTTGATCACATGTGGGGCGAGATGATGTGTCTTGGAAGACAATGATGTCAGGCTACGTGTTTAATGGGTTTTTCCTTGAGGTTTTGAAGTTATTTGATAAGATGAAAGCAGAGAATCTTAAGATAGATAAGTTGTCTGCTGTAAGTGTTCTATTGGCTGCTGCAGAGATGAGAAATCTGGAAAGGGAAGGAGATCCATGATTTTGCCATTCAACACAGGATTGATTCAGATGTTTTGGTTGCTACTCCTATCATGACCATGTATGCAAAGTGCGGAGAATTAGAGAAGGCCAAACAATTGTTGAAGGGACTTCAGCGGAGGGATCTAGTTGCTTGGTCTGCTTTTATATCTGCTTGTGTCCAATCTGGTTATCTCGAAGAAGCATTGTCTCTATTTCGAGATATGCAGAATGACAATACGAAACCAGAGAACGTAACTCTGCTGAGTATCCTTCCAGCATGTGCAGAACTGTCGTCTATAACATTAGGCAAAAGCGTGCACTGCTATGCTATTAAAGCTGACTTTCATTCTGTTATTTCAACAGGAACAGCCCTAGTATCCATGTATTTGAGATGGGGATTATTTACTTCGGCACTGAACGTTTTCAATAGAATGCCATGTAAAGATGCCGTGACATGGAATGTTTTAATAAATGGGTATGCACAGATTGGTGACCCATACCATGCGATGGAAATGTTCCGTAAATTACAGCTATCTGGAGTACACCCAGATGCAGGAGCCATGGTGGGTTTGCTCCATGCTTGTTCTCTTTTAAATGACCTACACCAAGGCAGCTGCGTTCATGGGCAAATTATAAGGACTGGATTTGAATCTGACTGTCCTGTAAGGAATGCTCTCATTGACATGTATGCAAAATGTGGACGGCTTTCCTCAGCTGAACTCTTGTTCTTCAAAATGGAGTTTGCCAAGGATGAAGTATCTTGGAATGTAATAATTGGAGGATACCTACAAAACGGACGTGCAAAGAAAGCTATTTCCGCCTTTTTCCTGATGAAATTGGAGAACTTTCGGCCTAACTTAGTCACATTTGTGAGTATCCTTCCGGCAGTGGCATATTTGGCTGCCTTATGTGAAGGCATGGCTTTTCATGCCTGCATTATCCGGATGGGATTTCTGTCTAATACACCAGTTGGGAATAGTCTTATTGATATGTATGCTAAATGTGGGAGGCTCGATTCTTCAGAGAAATGTTTTAATGAAATGGAAAACAGAAACACAGTTTCATGGAATGCAAT
>CP054667.1:48400522-48571553 GCA_013348765.1 Carpinus viminea
TTGGCTGCAAAGCTGGTACTAGAGGTAACTTATTTTTTTGTCCATAAAATGATTTTGCTCTCGAATGTCGACCGAGTAGTAAATATTTTCCTAATAAACGACAATGAATTAGATAATTTCCTTCATTAAAAATACGCATATCCAGTAGTACTTTTCTAAAATATTTTCTTTCTGTTTCAATTTTCTCATCAATTTGAGTATTTGCCAATCTTTAACAGAACTATTTTTAGTGGTGTTAACAATAGAGTAGCCAACCTGGTTAGACAAATAATAGCACCCATGGTGATAAGTGCAGTTATATGAGCAAAGGTTTTCTGGTGAATATACCCATCAAGGTATATTATGGTGAATATACCCATCAATATACTAATCCTATATTGGATTTCTCCATTACTATGTTCACAGGCACATGAATACCCACTAACTGGCTTTGTTCTCTATACAAAAAGTTGGTCATGTAGAATATCACTCTCTTTCTCGATCAACTGCATTGATTATTTTGTGCATTTCAGATTTGCTACATTCATGTTACTTGCAATCTGTGTGTATGACATTGATTTTCAACTGATCTTATGCTTTTTTTTATGTATGTTTTTTGCCACATGCAACCTAGAAGCTCAAGGACATCTGAGCAGATTTAGTATGCCCCCAGTATTGTAAACCTACATTTGCAATTAAGGGATAGCTACTTTTATTTACTCAATCACTAAGTTATCTTTCCGTTCTTTTTTAATTGCTATTGTTGAATGGATATGCCAATATTACTCAGTTCTGTAGGAAGCAAATACATGTCTTTTATGTTTTGATCTTCTTTACGCTCTTTCCTGTTTAAATTTTATTAATTGAAAATGTCTATATTTGCATAACTTGATTATTAATGCCTCATAATTTTATTGAAAATTTTACATTTACAGTTTGTCTAAAGCTTTACTTCTTCGTAGGAATGAATTTGCTCGCAAAACAAGTTCGAGGCCTATGTTCAGGTATGAATTTCTACATATTTCCATGTCCTTTTAGATATTTGACTTTATTTCCTTCACCGTCATAAGTCTTCTTTGGAGAGAAAATGATCCAACCCTGATATTTAGGACGAAGCTTTGTTTGTTTCGAGGGGATTTTTTTTTTTTGAAAAATGTTTTTCCTATTTTACAGTGTTTGCTATGACCGAAAATCATGGTCAAACCAAAAATATTTTTGGTTGACCAAGAAAACCTTCTCTAATTTTTGTCAAATGGTTTCTCTTAGAATATATATATATATATATATATATATATATATATATATATATATAAAAGTCCTGTTAGAATAGCCTAGAATTGCAATTGGAACATGAGAGTTATATTTGTTTAATTTCTGTTGTGGTTTTATATGTGAATCTACTACATAGATGGAGAATGTTGTACTGTATATGGACTTTGTTATTGGTGGGTTGTGATGGCTTGATATATGTAATGATTTTGGTTGTTAATAGTTAATCAAAAAAATAAAAAGAAGTCATTTTTTTATAAGTAGTAGTGTTTTATATATGTCTTTCTATTCATCAAAAAATATATTCATTGTATTTCAGGAATGCCCGAATTTACAATTTCAATGGGAGAAGCTTGAAGGTTTTGTGATGCAGCCTGATGGTTTAATGTTCAGTTGGCATGAGCCGTTTTTTGTGAGTTTTTATGAAACATATACTTTATGTATTAGGGAATTGCAATTGCTAGATATGACACACGATATATGCTTGATGTATTTGGCCATTAATTTTTGAATGACAACGTTGTTTGTTGATTTTATCTTAAATGAATAACTCGTGCTTTTTGTAGACATTTAAAGTATTAGATAGCTCAACTTTGTTGTTGTTTCAATGCAATCACGAGATTTTTAGAATATTTATATTTCTGTAGTCGATTAAAATTGAAGATATCACATAAGTGGATTTGCTTAAATTCTAATGTTTGGATGTGGAATTTTTTTAACAATTGTATGTTATAATTGTTCTAAATAAATAATAAAACAGAAAATTAAATTGTGGAGTGTAAAATTTGATGATGGGAGGAGAATAAGAGGAAGAGAGACCAAACAAAACAAAAAAACAAAACAAAAAAAATTATGACGTGGCCTTTGTTGCCATGTCGAAACGTTTGACGTTTAATTTTCAACGTCAGAAATTTTTGACGTTTAAAATTTTAAAACGTCAAAAAAATTTCCCAAAAAATAAAAAATTAAAAAAACATTTCTGATGTGGCACTGTTCACCACGTCAGAAACGTTTTTGACGTTTCAAAATTTCAAACGTCAAAAAAATTTCCGAAAAATAAAAATAAAAAAACATTTTACGTGGCACTATTCACCATGTCGAATGTTTTACGTTCAAAATTTTAAACGTAAAAATTTCCCAAAATAAAAAATTAAAAAACATTTCGACGCGTGCTGTTCACCATATCATAAACATTTTTGACGTTCAAAATTTTAACGTCAAAAATTTCCCAAAAATCAAAATTTAAAAACATTTGATGTGGCATCTATTTACCACGTTAAAACGTTTTTGACGTTCTAAATTTTGAAACGTCAAAAATAACGTTCAAAATTTCAAAGCGTAAAACTCAACTTTTTCGACAGCTGTTTTTAAGGTTTCAAAACGTCAAAAGACACGTTAAAACGTTTTGACGTTCAATACGCCTAAAACGTAAAAAATTCCGTAAAAATTATGTTTTTTGTAGTGTAATAGCTGATGACCCGCATAACATCTTGAGCTCCTGGAATGATTCTATCAACTTTTACAGCTGGCAGGGGTTACATGTAGCCATCAGCATCAAAGAGTTATAGCCTTGGACATACAAGGCTATGCTTGTATGTCCTTGTATGTCCAAGGCTGTAATATGCTTGTATGTCCAAGGCTATGCTTTGCGTGGATCCATATCACCTTTCATTGGCAACCTCAGCTTTCTTAGGTTGGTTGATCTCCAAGACAACTTCATATACGGAAAAATTCCAAAGAGGTTACTCATTTGTTCAGACTGCAGAATCTCCTTCTTGGCAATAACTCGTTTACTGGGAGATCCGAGCAACTTCACCAATTATCCTGACCTCAGAGTCATGGACTTCACAAGGAATGAACTTACTGGGAACATTCCTGTTGAGCTTGGCTTTTTATGAAGCTTGAGAAGCTTCAGATTGGCGGAAACAATTTGACAGGACGCATCCCAACTTCCTTGGGAAATATTTCTTCGCTCCAAGAACTATCCTTGGCTTTTAACAATTTTTGATTCCAGAAGAAATAGGCCACTTGCAGAGGTTATCTTTCTTCGAAGTTGTGGGCAATAATCTAACCAGTACGATCCCTTGCCCTTTACAACATATCAACAACGAGCATCATCTCAACTGCAGTTAACCATCTTAGTGGCACTCTTCCAGCCAACATACACTCTCCCTAATCTCAAAATTTTGTCCATCTCGACCAATCAATTCTCTGGTCCAATCCCACTTTCACTGTCTTAATGCTTCTAAGCTTCAAGTGCTTGCTTTTTCCCAAAACAATTTTATGGGACGTCAGGTTCTACTGATCTGGGAAACCTACCAAATCTTTGTGGCTAGGTGTTGGTAGAAATAAGCTTGGAAGTTATTCAACTAAGGACTTGGATTTCTTGGCATCTTTGGAAAACTGCACCCAACTGAAAATGCTTGATTTTTCAAATAACAAATTTGGATGAAGTTTATCCAACTCTATAGGAAATTTGTCGATGCTACTCAGTCAGCTATATTTTGATGGCAATCAAATATCCGGAATTATTTCTTCAGAATTAAAAAACCTCATAAACTTAACCACCTTAAACATGGCACAAAACCTGTTCAATGGCACCATTCCCTCTTATTTTGGGAAGTTTCAAATGATGTAGGGATTGGGTTTGATGGAAATATATTGTCAGGACAAATACCAGCCTTTATAGGCAACCTCACACAAGTGATTAAACTTTTCTTATCATAGAACAAATTGGAAGGAAGCATTCCATCAAGCTTTGAAAATTGCAAAATTTGCAGGAGTTGGACATTTCACAAACAACCTTAGTGGATCCATACCCAATATTGGTCTTTTTTCCAATTACTAGAACTCAACTTGTCACAAAACTCATTAACCGCAACTTACCAAAGGGTAGTAGGCTCAATTTAAAGAGTCTTTATCAATTGAATGTCTGACAATAATCTATCTGGTGAGATTCCTACAACTATTGGAGACTGTTGAGGCTTGGAATACCTTTACCTAGAGAGTAATTTGTTTCAAGGAACCTTGCCTCCATCTCTGTTTTCCTTGAAAAGCCTTCTCTATTTAGATCTTTCACAAAACAACTTGTCGGGCCTGATTTTGAATGATCTACAAAAACTCTTTATTTTGCGATATTTGAATCTTTCTTTTAATGATTTGGAAGGTGAGGTGCCAACAAAAGGAGTTTTCAGTAATGCAAGCACAATATTAGTGATTGGAAATTAAAAAAAAAAATTGTGGGGGTATCTCGGTCCTGCAATTGAAAGCATGCAACATCAAAGTTAAGAAACAGAGAAAAGCTCATGCTTTCAAATTAGTAGTCATAATTGTTTGTGGGGTTGTGTTTATCATGATTATGCTTGCTTTATCTCTTTTTATTTACAAGAGGAAAAAATCAGGAAAGAAATCATCTTTTACTCTCTCAGAAACTAACATTATTTCAAAGGTTTCATACGTAAAACTATATCACATGACTAGCGGATTCTCGCCAAGAAATTTAATAGGATCTAGTAGTTTTAGGTCTGTTTATAAAGGAATTGTTGATCAAGATGGAAGGATTATTGTTATCAAGGTCTTGAACTTTCAACAAAAAAGAGCTTCCAAGAGTTTCATGGCTGAATGTAATGCATTAAGAAATATACGGCATCGGAATCTCGTTAAGATCTTAACATGTTGCTCTAGCATGGACTATAGCGGTAATGAGTTCAAAGCTCTAGTTTACAAATTTATGGCAAATGGAAGCTTAGAGAAGTGGCTGCATCAAGATTTAGACAATGAAAATCAATCAAGAAATTTAAACCTTCTTCAAAGACTAAATATTGCAATTGATGTCGCTTTTTTGCCACATTATCTTCATGATCACTGCGAAAGACCAATTATTCATTACGATTTAAAGGCAGGCAATGTTCTTCTTGATGACGACATGATTGCTCATGTAAGTATTTTGGTTTGGCAAGGCTCCTTTCTACAACCAAAGATGTTTCTCAACATAAAACCAACGGTTGGAATGAAGGATACAATTACGTAGCTCCAAGTACATAACTACATAAATCTTCTAAATCATGATTTTGATCAAATTGGAAAGCCTTCTTTTCTACTAAGCTATACATATTCATTTCTTCCTGT
Organism: Carpinus viminea; assembly: GCA_013348765.1. Taxonomy (NCBI): domain Eukaryota; kingdom Viridiplantae; phylum Streptophyta; class Magnoliopsida; order Fagales; family Betulaceae; genus Carpinus; species Carpinus viminea. The sequence continues at coordinate 48,405,899 of CP054667.1, forward strand.
CTATCTTATTTCTTCAAAGGATCTCCATGATTTTTGATAACATACCAATACAATTTACATGGGATTACAAGAATAAAAATGATAGACATTGCAAAAAAAATGGCAAGGGTGTTTTCTAGAACTAGTTTCTTCTACAACTTAGGAATATTGGTCCCATATATGATTTTAAGGCTTTGAAAGAGATTAGTAGGTTGTGCTTAGAACTTGAGCACTATTTAACAAGTCTTAGAAATGAGAAAATAATGGCACATTTCTTTTGTAAGAGAATAATACATTGAGATCAGGATCTAGGGCTGAAAAAGTGAAAATTCAAACCAATAGAAATTTTCAAGATCAAAGAAGACTTAATAGGTACATCTGAAAATGAATGTTAGTTAAGAGTAGACAAAACAGTAAAGAAGAGGAATATTATGCACTAATAAGCCCGAGGAAAAAAAGAAAATTATATTTCATCGTGTTTTGTGTGTGTAAAGAATTGTCATCCAATAAAGAATTAGATCATGGATAACCAATTAATACATGCAGCTAGGCCTGTAAACGATCCGAGCCGAGTCGAGCTTAGCCGAGCTCGAGCCGAGCTTGTACAGTAACCGAGCCGAGCCGAGTCGAGCTTGTACAATAGCCAAGCCGAGCCGAGCTTGTATAGTAACCGAGCCGAGCTCAAGCGAGCTCACGAGCCGCTCGGCTAATTTGCAAGCCTAATTTTTCCTATAATTTAAATAAATTTATATTAACTATAAACTTAAAAGATAATTTATATACTTGTTAATTTTATAATTTATATAGTATAATTATTATATAATATAATTTATCTTATATAATATAACATTTAAGTTTGTATTATTGAATATAATGTCAATTGTCATTTGTCATATCCTAAAGAGTAACGTACATTGATTAAGTGCACATTGTTGACTAACTTTCTAATTGTCACCTATGTTTTTTAATTGCTTAGATTCTTAGAGCATAGTTACTAAATTTGAGATTATTTTAATATTCATATTAAGTAATCGATATAATTTATTTCTATATTTACTTGATACTTGTTACTTGTTATTGTGTTAAAGTTAAGTTAGTATATGATGTATATCATATATTGTAGATAATAAACATATCATATATAAATATATATTATAATTTATTAATTTATAAGTATAAAACTAAGTTAAACTAATTTAATTTTATACAATTAATTAATATAACATTTAAGTTTGTATTATTGTATATAATGTCAATTGTTATTTGTCACATCCTAAAGAGATACATTAAGGTCATTTAAGTTTGTATACGTTAATGTGATTATAATTTATAAATGGTAAGAAATACATTAGTTACTTAATTAATAATCATTTAATCTACTCATTTATGAATGAAATCGAGCTCACGAGTCGAGCTCACGAGCCCTTATCGAGTTTAGTAGGCGAGGAGCTCGGCTCATTGCTAATCGGCGAGCTTATGCGATGTGAGCCGAGTGAGCGATGTCGAGCTCGATTTCGATCCGAGGTGAAACGATGTCGAGCTCGATTTCGATCCGAGCTTAATCGAGCCGAGCTCAAGCGAGTGTTGGAAAGCCTTTATCTAGTACTTAATTGGTCCAACAAATAAACAAAAACCAAGGGAAGTACATAATTAGTTGATCCTTCTCATTAATATTAGTTTTATCTTCCCATGCCACATTGTAACACCCGAAGAATTTATTAGACGACTAAGAATACTTTAGTATAGATCATAATCTTAAGCTAAATCAAATATATTAGGAAAATATATTTGATTTCTAATTTAATATTCTCAGTTGGAATTGAGAAGTAGTTAGTTAAAGCTAGATTTGATTCACAGTATGAATTATTTGGCATTCAAGATTTATTAAGTTAGATGCCCAAGAGTTAATATTAGGGTGATAAATAAATAGTTGGGTTGGTTTAATAGATATATATATATACATGCACGTGTCTATATCTATAACTCATTCAATTATATTATTATTTTAATACTAAGTGGTAGATGTGCATGTGAGTGAGTGGATTTGGCCATAGACCAAGTAGAAGATTCATGAAAACTTCAGTGTGTTGGTTTGGACGCTACACTAGTGTTCGAACAGTAAAAACAAATTCTGGAAAGTATACAAGCCTGCACGCCCACTTTTCCCATTCTAGAGTAATCTTACAAACTTATCCTCACCGCTTACTTTCATATAAATTCCATCAAAGTCCTTAGTTTTCTCCTATAAATAGGACCGGCATGCACTGTGTTGAAACACAAGTAATAAAAACTCTCTCCTCTCGCACAATGAGAAAAAAAGAAGAGAGAAAAAAAAAAGAGTGAGAAATATATATATATATATATATATATATATGCATGTCATCTGTTTGATTAATAAAATCAACCCTCTTAGGTGGTATACTAAAGTTCATGTTGAGGCATCTTGAGTAGAACTTTGGATCAATAATGTAGATCCGTTGGGATCTTTGAAAATAGCTTGAGATACGGTCGACTTGAATTACATTCAAGAAGGTTTAATTCTAGTAAATATTTTGAAAAATCCATGGAAAAGGTTAGCTCTAATGGTGAAAAAATGTTGATGAATTTTGAATTAAACAATGTTCATGTTTGCCAATATAATGTTAGCTTTCACACTCCTTGTGTACTTCTCAAAACATTACTGAAAAAGTAATTCTTGGAATTTCTTTTATTGCTATGCTTTATCCTTTTATTGCTGAACTTGATGGTGTGTCTTTTGTAGTAATGGGTGTCCTTATTAAATTTCATTTTGCTTCTAAATTTGAAATTGATATGTCAAGAATGAATTTGATTTCTGCCAAATCAAAACATTTGAATTTTCTTCAGCAAGAGGTAAAATATAAGAAGATTTCTGAGCAAATCTCTGATAATTTACTTCAAGCAAAAATCTCTGGTTTTCAGAATAAAATTGTTGATACTGTTTGTTCTGATCTACCCAATGCTTTTTGGCATAGGAAGAAACACATAGTTTCTCTCTCTTACGTCAAAGACTTCTCTGAAGGGAGAATTCCCACTAAGGCTTGTCCCATTCAAATGAATGCTGAGCTTTTAGATTTTTGTCAAAAAGAAATCTCTGATCTACTTACTAAGGGTATAATTCGTAAGAGTAAGTCCCTTTGGTCATGTGTTGCTTTTTATGTTAGGAAAAATGCTGAGATTGAAAGAGGAGTTCCTAAGTTGGTCATCAACTATAAACCCATCAATGATGTGCTTGAATGGATTAGGTATCCTATCCCCAATAGGAATGACCTTGTTAGCAGTTTGAGTAATGATTTAGTGTTTTCCAAGTTTGACATGGCAAATTCAGATTTGTGACCAGGATAGGTATAAGACTACTTTTACCACCCGTTTTGGTCATTATGAGTGGAATGTTATGCCTTTTGATTTGAAGAATGCCCCCAGTGAGTTCCAAAATATCATGAATGATATCTTCAACTTATTTTCTCATTTCACTATTGTGTATATTGATGATGTTCTGATCTTCTCAAAAGTATTGAAGAATATTGGAAACATCAATGCTTTCCTTGAAACTATCAAACACAATGGTTTTGTTGTTTCGCTTCAAAATCAAATTGTTTCAAACCAAGATCGATTCCTTGGCTTTGATATTTCGAAGGAAAATACTACCCATTGATAAAGCCATCCAATTTCTTGACAAATTTCCGATCTTATCACGTAAAAACTCAGCTTCAAAGATTCCTTGGTTCTCTCAATTATATTGCTGATTTCTACAAAGATTTGCGAAAGTATTGCAAACCTTTGTTTGACAAATTGTAAAACAATCTGCCTCCCACGGGATGTCCATCTTGCCATTGTTAAACAGATCAAGGTCCATGTCAAGACTCTTCCTTGTCTTGGTATTCTTCCGATAATGCTTTCAAAATTGTTGAGACCGATGCTTCAAATTAGATTCGAGGTATTCTGAAACAACGTATTTCACCAGGATCTTCTGAACAAATTGTTCGTTTCCATTATGGATCCTAGAATAATGCACAATCTAATTCTGAAAATGTTTTGATTTTCATTATCAGAAATATTTAAAGCATTAATCTCTTGTTTAATCTTTTTGGGAGGCTTTGGGCATTTATCAACAAAATGACCAAATTCTCCACAATTGAAACATTTTCCTTTTGTAAAATATTTATCAAATTTAGATTCCTTCTTCTTCTTATTCTTCTTTAATTTTTTAGAAAAATTATTTGAAGTTGCAGGCTTGTTAAATCTTCTTTTCTTAGAAGTATTATAATATGGAGCAGATCCTTTCTAGAGAACTTTTTAGATTTCAAGTATATTTCTCTTGGAAGAAGCAATAGGAGGTAATCCAAACCATTCACTTAAATTACCCATTTCATATTTAATCTTTTTAGAATTTTTCAATTGTTGACGAATCAACTTTTGATCAATACACATTTTAATACCAAGTTTCTTGATAGTAGAAACAAATCACCATAATGAGGTTTTCATAGTCAATCATCCCCGTAGCGAAGGCTTGATCAATTCATCTTTGACCTTATGAGCAAATAATTAAGGTAATCCATCAATTATCCAATGAGCATTTTGACTATCATGTCTAAGCATAACACGAGAATGAAAAACATTTTGATACCAATTATAATCGGACATAGTAGGACATCTAATATTATTCGATAATCGTAAATCCTAGAAGTAATGTTGAAGGGTACCAATGAAATGTTTAACAATAGTATAAATCAAAGTATTCACACAATCAGTTCCATGCCAACATTTTCATTGAAAATAGGAAACCATCGTCACCCTTTTTAACCGCTTTCCTAATCCATTCTCTAGTTTCTTCAAAGGAGATGCTTGTCCCACCAAGAACGAAGGGTTCCAAAAACCAGAGCAAGCAAATCAACAATTTCACATTGAGACAAATTTTGATTTGTATCATAAGCATTAGCAACCACGGACATGTGATTCATCTTATTCAAGATTTCTTATTCGCATAAACCATCAATATTCCATTCATAAATTTTGTTAGAAGAAAAAAAATTGAGATTGGAGGAATCTTTCCTCAAATTGTAAATGGAGGAGAAGGTTTGGAATACCAATTTTGAAAAATTGGATTTGGTTTTATCATAAATCTTTTGCAATTTTGGTTCCAGATCAACTTTTCAAAATTCGATTCAAGGATGTCCAATGCCTCCTCCTCCTCCTCCCAATCTATTCCTCATCGGGCTAAAAGTTATTCAAAGATGAACTGAACTAACTTTTGAAAAAATTGATTGGCCAGCTTTGCATAAAGATTTTTCTTCCAAGAGAAACCAAATTTTGCGTCATGCTTACTGTGCCAAGTTTTCTGAAAAAGAGAGATCGAATCAAAGTCCAATAGATTGAGAAGATGGTCGAATCTTAAAAACATATTTTTTTTTAATTTTTGCAAAAACATTTCTCTAGATAACAATACTTTAAATGTTGTCAAAAAGAAATTTGTTAAAGAAGACAAGTCTATTGTCAAATCTTCTCATCTTCCTCTTGAAACTATTATGATTGATGCAAATGGTGTTTCTATCAAAGGCTCTCCTTTTAAGATTCCTGACGAATCTCAACCTAAGAGTAAAATGATCATTGAACAAAACAATTTTGTTAATCAATCTCTTCATACTATTGGGCAACAGCTTGATCGTATTGAAAAAAAAATTTCTCCTTCTGGTTCTAAGGAAGAACCTTTGATTTCCCTCCTTGAAAGTAGGAAATCTCTTGGGTTGAAACCCAAATCTAAAAAAACTGTTAAAATTTTGAAAAAATGCTTTCTGATTTGAAATCTACTCAAGCCAGTTCTTCAAATCTTGCTTTAATAACAATTTCTCGATACTATTCTGAGTCTGACTCCTCTGCTTCTCCTGAATCTTCTGAATATATATATAGATATATATTTTAGTAATAAGCTTTGGAGTTACTTCAAGTGGGAGTGTTAGGTATATTTCTTTTATCCTTAGTTTATGTCAATTCTAGTTATTAGAATTTAAATTATGTCGTTATAATGCCTAAATTGCTCGGGAAAGTGTGATTGAATATCTCGGGACGGATATTATATTCAATCATCCTTTTAAATATTACAAATGCGTCATTGTGCAGCCTAAATTTTATTAGGTATTTTATAATAGCGCCATTGTAATGCCCAAGTAATGTTAGATGTTTTAATTAAATATTACATTAATGTCGTAGTAATGCCCGCATGAAAATACAAGAATGTTAGATAGTCGTTATGATGTCCAAATAGTATGAAGATATTTAGATACGTCATTATGATGCCCAAATGATATTATAATATTTTAGATAGATGTCTTTATGCTGTCCAATTTTTTAAGATAAGGGCAAGGCATGAAAATAATGTTGCTCGAGGTATTTTAAGGATCATAGGATTTAAAATGAGTCATAGGAATAAATAAGTTAAATATATGCTAATGTGAAAAATACGATATTAAATGTAGAAAGTATATAAACGAAGGAGACTACGAGTAAAGATCTTTAAGCTTAAAAAAAGGTAAGTTCAAACTTAATGACCCTGCATTATTTTACAAAAGCATGTTATGTATATTTTGTTGAGCCCTACCATTTTAGTTACACGTATGAATATATTCTGAAATGTTTTACATGAAAATGTGTTTCTAAAGGAAATAATTTATGAAAAGAAGCTGAGTTTTGGAAGGAAAACATGATTTGTGAAAACAATGATGATATGAAAAATATGATGTTATGTATGAATGCATGTAAAGCCCAGCAGTGAGGGGGGGATTATGTGCCTGACACCCCGATGTTAGGAAGGGGGAAACAAAGTTGCCTAACAGCCTAACGGTTGAGTGGGGTTACACGCTCAACGCCTTAAAGCTATGAAAGAGATAAATTAATAGCAACCTTGTGATTAAGTGGGGTAACACTTAGCAAACTCCTGAGGATAAGTGGGAGTATAAATTCACTTATTGTCATGATGATATGTTATGTTATGCAATGCTATATGATTAAACTATGTTGACTTTAACAGATGTTTTACTCATTATGTTATAAACAGTTTTCTTACTTCATATTATGAAATGTGAAGTTAATTATGTAGTAAGAAAATGCAAGACAAATATTATCATGATTTATTACTATGTATCAAATTATCTGTCAACTAGTTTACCTTTCAACCATATGTTTATTGAAACTCATTTAGAAAACCTTGCATACATGGCTGTTTAGTAAACATTGGTGAGAAGATTGATTTTCAAGTAAAGATGGGCTCATATTATAAATGGTCAATTTGCTTGAACTTACTGAGTCGTAGACTCACACTTCTACCTGTAAAACCATATTGATTCTATAGATGTCGTAATGAAGACTGTCGCTGAGGATCCATATGCTTGATTAAACTTCTACTTTGAGGCTTGTAGATGGCTTCTACGTTTGAAGAGTTACCCTACCATAAATTAGTATGGTTAGTCTAGTTGTATATATGACATTTATGACTCATTGTATTGGGGATAAAAGTTATCATGTAATGATAGAAGCTCGCATGTATTTATTTGTGTTATAAAAATTTGTTTGTGGTAGATTTTGATAAAAGCAAATATTAGTTGAGGATGAAGATATAATATGAAGTTTAAATTAGATGTTCTTGTACATTTATATTTACAAGAAAACTATGATGGAAAAAAAAAAAGAGAGATAGAAGAAGGAGCTACCAACATGCAGTGAGGATTTAGATAATCCCACGTACGGCTTGTTTAAAAAGTCAGGGCGTTACACACATGTACCAAGCAAGTATGAAAATTGATCCCCATGATCATGCAATTTCCAAAAAAATATAGTTTTGATTTTGGAATGCAGGCTCTCCATCACTTTATTTTCCAAATATAAACTAAATTTTGTTTCTAGTTACTAAATCCTAGATCTTTTAAAGTATGCATTAAGCTGCTATATGAAATCATCGTCACATTATATATCTATGCATGTTAAATCTATTGATTGCAGAGTATGGAATGGGTGGTGATGCATCAAAAGAAGGAGATGTATATAGCTTTGGGATATTCGCAATGGAACTGTTTACGGGAAAGAGACCTACTGACAAAATGTTTGGAGACAATTTCAACCTCCATAACTTTGTTAAGATGACAATGTTAGGAAAACTTATGCAAATTGTAGATCCAAACCTTCTCACAAAAGAAGTAAATGAAATGGCAATGCCAATAGAAAACGATAGTTACAAGTATGATGACCGCGATGATATTGAGGAGGAGGAAGAGGAAAGTCACATTGAGAACCTAAGCTAAATGAATGCTAGTATGCATAAGTGTCTACTTTTAGTTTTTAAATCAGCCTTGCTTGTTCATTGGAATCGCTAAAGGAAAGAATGAATATGGAGGACGCGTTACTAGGAAACCGCATCGAATCAAAATGCTTTTCTAGGTATTGGATACGGACCAACTTAGGTATTACAACACATTTTATTTTAGAAGTTTTGGCCTGATAGTAGTGATTGAAGACTATCCTAAGTATTGTATAAGGCCTTTGAATTTCAAACCTTTCAGCTTTTCAAATAATTCTTTTGGACCACAAGCATAAGCCCTACTTAGGTACAAAATATCTACTAGCACCAGTGGTTTTTACTAGGATCAAAACATGAAATTAAGGTTTCAACCTCATTAAAGTCCATAGGTACCTCTTATTAGGACTAAAACATTAGTACTTTATAAGTCACTCACCAGCTTTTGCTTACTAATGTTATCGATGAAGTTGTTTTTTCTAATGTATTATGGAATTTCCAAATGTCCCAACATGTCAAACATAATGAACTTTTGCTTTTGCAAGAACATAGAGCTTTGTGAAGAAATTAGATTGCGGAGAAGTCTTCTTCATAATGCCCCATTGAGAGTCCTTAAATTAGAACATTTGTAAGGGATAAACATATTAATTTCTCTTCCTTAGAGTTAAGAGTGGCAAGGACTGCCCTATGTAACTTTTAATTACGCTACTATGTTTTGTTTGTTTTGTTTTTCCTATCCCTTTTTCTCGCCTAAAAACAGGAAAAAAAAAGATAAAGTGATCAACATGTTTAAGCAATCTTAAAAAACATGTACTTAGCATATTGTAACGTGCAAGATATATGCTAATGAGAATATACAATGTCAGAGCTATAAGACAATATATACTAGCTTATAACCTGCTATATGAAATTCTTCATTATAATTTAATTTTAAAATTTAAACGATTTTCATTGTAACTTTTCATTATAAGTAAAAAAATACGATATAAAATATATCTCACACCTTTAAATAATAATAAAACATTTAAAGTTATACATTAGTACATTGCTAAACATAGTGACTCAAAGTTATACAAAACATTACATGAATGTATAAATCACAGCAAAAATAAAAGTAAGACAATTTTGTTTTAATCCATTAAAATTAAACATATTAAATTTTTGTTCCATATGTGTAAAAATATATCACATATCAATATTTAATGCAATCAAATAAATCATTTTACATTATGTTTAATGCTTAATTATCTTTTGGTGTTTGAAAGCATTTCTATTCCTTTTCTTTTCTTTTGACAACAATCAAATAAATTTGTATCTTATTTGCCTTCAAAAACAAAAATTTCAAAAAAAAAATATTAAGTAAATCATACAAATGAACAAACATTTTCATAAAACCCTTCAAATGAATTAAAAAATAAGACTCTTAATTTTAATTTATTCCATATAAATTAAAAAATGTTATGTTTGTTCTCGTGTGAGTAGTTTAAATGAAAATATATGCAAGAAGAAAAGCTGTGGATTTTGATTATCAAAGCATTAGTTTATAATAATATCATTGTGATACCTATTATATTTCAACACAAAAATAAATATATATATATATATATATATATATATGAACACAATGAATCAGCAGTGACAATGGAAGAAGATGGTTACAACTACAATGATTACAATGATATTGAGGCAGTAGATAGAAGAGTCCTTAATCAAAATCTAAGCCAGATGAATTCTAATGTGTAAAAGTGATTACTTTCGATCAGCATTGCTTGCTCATTATAATCACCAAAAGAAAGAACGAATATGTAGGATGTCACGAGAGAACTACATCATATCAAAAATGTGATTTAGAAGTTTGACCAATGATAAACAATCCATAGTGACTAAAGTCTATCTTAAGTATATTCAATCCATAGAGTGACTAAAGTCTATCTTAAGTATATTGTATTTTACCTTAAATTTCAAGCCTTAATAATAGGTGGATGACTTGCCCAACACTTTTCAGTGATCTTATGATGAGTGTTAAATATTGTATAATTAGACTTCTTAATTTTTATTTGCTAAGCCTTTAGTTAGTGTTATAATCTAACATTTTGTGCTAATTTTGTGATGTTTATGTTTTGCATATTGTTAAGGAAAAGTGTGAATATAAGGAAAGTAACTTTGTCTTTTGTAGGAATCGTTAATTTTCCAGCAGGATGCATTATTGAGATTGAAAAGAAAATAAGAAATAATAAGAAAACAAGAAGAGTTGAATCGTCAACTAATAAGACAAATTGTCTTATAAGTTGATGGCATGCAGAATTGAGTTGCTTACGTGTGGGTAGGGCTGTAAGTGAATAAAGCTATCCGTAAGCTTGTTTGGGCTTGGTTACAAAGTTCAGCTCATGTGCGACTCAATTATTAAATGAATTACTCGTGGACACGAAACCAGACTCGATTATTAAACAATACATACCCATATAAAACTCGACTCGCTCGTTTAAAGTTCATGAACATACTCGTATAAGAGCTCGACTCACTTATTAGCGCGACTTGTATATATTTATTATATATACATATTATAAATTTAATAAAAATAACTTATATAGTATATTACTTATTATTTAATAGCAATTTAACAATAGTCAATGTATATTAATTATTAGGGGAAACTACCTCTAGCTCCCATGAACTACCGGGTGTCGTCCATTTGCCCCCATGAACTACCAAGTGCAACCCCTGACCCTTTCAAACTACCTAACCACTACCTTCAGTCAACTCTGTTGAAACTCACGGTCAACGTTCTAATCGATGAGCGATGCGTGAGCGATGATGTGAGAATGCGTTATTTGTGGGGGAAGGGACTGACTGATTAGTAGTTTGATGGGGTCAGTAACATTTGGTAGTTCATGGGGCAAATCAACAACATGGTAGTTCATGGGGGCTAGAGGTAGTTTCCCCTAATTATTAAGTATTTCTCAAAAAAAGAATAACAATAATTAATTGGTATTCAATATATAATTATATCTATGATTATAAGTAAATGTATAATATATAATTGAATGACAAAAGTTAGCGCAAAACCTCCGTTTGAGAGAGAAGAGAGACTTGAGATACACCATTTTCTTGTAGTTTGATCTCATGTTTGGAGAGTTGAAAAGCTTAGAGAATTTAAGAGAGTATTTTCTCTTTTGTATTTAATTCTCTTTTATGTAGTTGTGAGATTGGGGTGTATTGGGGCTATTGGGTTTGAGTGGTTTTATTTGTACTACTCTTTGTACTCTACCATTTTGTTAGTGAATTTCTCCTGGATCGTCTCTTAATGGATGTAGGCTTGTTTGGCGAACCACTTAAATCTTTGTGCCTTGTGGTATTGTTTTTTTTTACAATTTTCTATTTCTTTGGTGATCTTGGAATTTGTATTTGTCACAACAGATCTTAACATTGAAAAAGGGTAGGCTCTCAACAACAAACCCAAAACAAACAACCATAGTGCAACATTAATTACAAAGGGTAAAAGTCAAACAAGTGACCCAGTCCTCTCAAATGGTCGCACAAGGCAATAACATAGCCAAAGAACACAGAAAATCGAGCCCCAAGAATAAACTAGCAACGACCATCGGACGATGATAGAAGCGAAAGGAACACTGTGAAATTTGTTGAAGTGAAGCACAGAAAGTAACCAAAATCCAAAACAAACATAGAAAACATCAAAAAGCAAATACAAGCCTAACAAAAGCCACACAAGGCATAGCAAAAGCTTAAAAAGCAGAACATAACACCAAACCCAAAATTCACAAGCATCAGTCAAAGCAGAGGCGGAAAAGGGCGATGGGAGCTAGAGGCGATGAAGGCGGAGGAAGAATCGATAGATCTGGTGTAGGAAGATGGATCTAGCACCAAAAGAGCTAAGCCCAAAACCAAACTAGATCTAGATGGAGGTGATGATTCGGCAAATCAAGGAGTCGACACAATATATTGGGAGGAGGGGGATAAATCACACAAGGTGATGAGGGTTAGAGAAAACTCAACCCAAGAAAAACCACAAGCAACAACAATAGCATAAGGAAAGAAAAAGCAAGGAGGAGAGGGTGAGAGGAGGGAAGAAAGAGGTTCTTCCTCCTCCCAAAACCAAACAGCAGCAAGGTTAAGTTTTTAGGAGAGAGGAGAGCGTTTTCCCACAATTTCATTTTAGTTAACCCTTAAAAATGTTAATCCTTGATTCACAATGCTCCATTTCAGTAACTAAAGAAACTTAAGCACAAATTAAGAGCCTTCCTCATATTTGTTCTCACTATTAATATTGTCCTTATTACTCTTCATGGTATTCTTATCACATTTTAATTATTTGCTGAAAAATATTTTTAGTTTCTAAAGCATCAAATAATAATTACTTTGAACGGTCGGACTATATTACTTATAACTAAGAATTTCAAGGATGAATTCAATTCGAAACGTTTGAAAATTTTGGTACTAAACTGAACTATATACTATATTGTAGAGACCAAAATATATTTAATTCTAACATTGAATTACATGAACAAATGTCCTGATTTGATTTGAATAACCTCATATATATATTATAATCAGACCATGTGGTATTTGCGTGGTCCGGTGGTGATCCTTGAGCTTTCAGAGGAGAAAGAAAGCCTATTTACAGCCAAATAAATAAAATTGGGAAAATTACTGTTCACCCCTTGAAGTTGGCAGCGATTTTCAATTCGACCCCCAAAGTTTTAATTTTCTCAATTGACCCCCTAAAGTTTCAAAATTTTGCAATTCAGGCACTCCGTTAGTCAAAGCCGCTATAACTGGCGAAACAGTGATCACGTGCATCGCACGTGACTACTTTTGATTTTGATTTTTTTTTTCCAAAATGCGCTCAATAGTGATTCGGTGAAATTTGGTCGGATTCCGGCGAAATCTGGCAAGCTTTTTTTTTTTTCTAATCTTTGATGAAGAAGACGAAGAGCTTGAGCCTAAACTCGAAATCTCCGCCATTCCATCAATCACTCACTCCGTGTCCAACTTGCTCCCTCCACTGCTTTGAGGAGCCATGCTCTTCAGAATAGTCCCCACTTCCACCCATGCAGTCCTTGGCATCCTTCATGGAATCAACCTTCTTTTCTCACTTTCCTTTTGATCCTTTAAGTTCAACTCTTTCTCCGAGTCCGAGTACTCGCTTCCTCGAACTATGTTTGCTCCATTTATGACGCGAACTCCTTGGCATCACTAAAATGCTCTCAAAACCCTAATTGCAACCTCCTAAACCAAAATTGAAACCCTAGTTTCAAATCTGGAACAAAATTTGGCTCTCCAATCGAAAATCCTAGCTTGATTCCACAAACAATATTCAGAAATGAAACCAGATTAGAACCCCCACGTAAACCTTCTCAACAAACTCGACCACTTGCATTAGAAATTGAAACCCTAGTTGCGAAACTTTAGTGGGTTGAACCGCGACGAGCGAAACCCTAACAAAGGTGACTATTGATGACGTCCCTTGATCCTCTTCGTCTTCTTCATTAGAGATCATCAAAAAAAAAAAGATTTCGTGAATCCACTAGGTTTTGCCAAATTCACGTTGATGGCATTTTGGGAAAATCAAAAGTGGTCACCTGCGGCATGTGACCACTTTGTTTCATAATCATCATAGCGTTTTAATTTTGAGTGCCGAATTGAAAATTTTGAAACTTTTGGAGGATCAATTGAGAAAATTGAAACTTTGAGGTGTAATTGAAAATCGCCAACTTTGATCAAGGTGGTGAACAGTAATTTTCCTAATAAAATAAGAAGTTGTTAGGGCCTAGGGGTAATATATTGATAAAGGGTATCCAAATTTAGGTACTAAAGTGAATTTTTTGTTTTGTTTTTCTCTGAATTTTGTCATCCCACGGCCAATATCCAAACGACTTCGAAAACACTGCCAGGGGAAGAAATTTTGGGATTCTCAATTAAATTTACTGTCCAAATTGCGCACAGTTTGAGGGGATCCTCATCAAAAGATTTGACCCACTTCATCTATACGTCGTTGAACTTTTGGTCATGATTGACCCGGCCAGTAGGGAGAAACAATTAATTTAGCGTCAAACGTGATACAATCCCAAACCCAGCTAAGGTTTGTCTTCTAATTTTTTTTTTTTTTCCAATTTTATATTTTTCTGAAGCTTTGAATTTTTTTTTTCTTTCTAATAATAAAATAACGTTGCTAGCAAAAAGACTTCAGTAGGACTCGTTGGATGACTTTCAAGTCCTACATGATTGCATATTTGTGGATGACTTCGTCTTTCTTTAAATATTATTTTCTATTATTTTTTCCACTTCTCTCTCTAATTGAGAGCAAATATAATCTTAAGGCTTCATCTTTAAATATTATTTTATGATATTTTTATTATTATTTTTCCACTTCTCTCTAATTGGAGAGCAAATATAATTTTAAGGCTTCATCTATAAATATAAGTTATAGACTGAACTATGTAAAATAAATGACACAGATGATCTAATTCCATTTGTTGCTCAATCGGGCTGTTCAGCAAGTTGCAAGTAAAAGATATCTTTCGTAAAATGTGAAACAATTCTTCTTTGAGTCTCTCTGCTGTGCTAGGCTGCTAGCTGTAAATCCATGACATTCAGCAAAAAATCAAGCTACAGATCCCCAACCCTGCAGTAGAAACTGATTAAAAAAAAGAGGAAAAGTAACTTTTATAAAGTTGAGCAAATATTTTCGATTAGCTAGTCCAAAGTATCTTTTATAAAGTCGAGCAATTATTTTCGATTAGGTAGTCCAAAGTATCTTTTATAAAGTTGAGCAATTATTTTTGAGGAATAATTTTCCATCGAGAAAGAAACAATGAAGATAGGCAATCAAAGGAGACTGTCACATACTCACATTCACATGTAGTCTCCAAACCCAATTCTTAAAATGGAGAAAAAAATAGAGAGCTTGATAGAACTTACTTTTTATAAAATTTAACTAAATTTTGATTAAAAATAAATTTTAGAAAGCTTAGAGCATTCCCAATAGAGGAGTCAAATGACACTTTTATCTAAGGAAAATGATAAAGTCACAACTTAAATCCAACTAAGACCCAACTTTTTCCTTTAAGTGCTAGCTTTAAAAAAAAAAAAAAAAAATTGCTAGTAAAGGAGAGAGAAAGCCTTAAACTAGAAACTGAGTCTAAAATAAGAAGAAATTGAGTCTTTGTCGGGTCTATATTGTGACTATCATCACATCTTTTCATCTAAAATGGCTCCTTAAATTTGTAAAATACCTATTGTATTGGAGAAGCAAACAAAAAAAATGTAAAATAGACATTTTATTGAATGAGCTAAAAAAAAAAAAGCTACATGTAGTGACATTTTTTAATGAACCATTTCATTTTTTTTATTATTTCTCTTACATGTTTTCTCTTTTCCCACTTGGGTTCTACGTATGAAATTCCCAAAATCCAAGCTTGTTGAAAAACCTTATCACAAATACACTCTCAAGCGTGCGATTCCCAGCTTTTGACGTATAGTTTCAACGAAATCACCGTGTCTTTTCCTTCAACTCCCAATCTTGTACGAGGAGATAGAATATGACCCGCCAGTAACCTAGCCTAATCCCCCAATGGTTTTCTATTCAACTCCAATCTTGTACGAAGAATATGACCCGCCATGCAACTAGCCCAATCCCCACAATGGTTTTCAACAACTACTTAACTGGATCCATGAATGCGCACGTATGAAACGGCCACTTTGCCAAAGACTTTGAGTCATACTAGTGAAGTCATTTCAGTCTTCTGCCAAAAGACTAGTAACAATTCCTTTTGGCCCACTTCTCACGCGTTCAAGATACATCATATCAGAGGGTAGGGGTGAAAAGTAATTTAATATGTTATCATAATCAAATATTTTGAGTTTGAACACTGATTCTATCAATTTACCCTCTCACTTTAATGCGCACGTATGAAACGGCCACTTTGCCAAAGACTTTGAGTCATACTAGTGAAGTCTTTTTAGTCTTGTGCCAAAAGACTAGTAAAAATTCCTTTTGGCCCACTTCTCACGTGTTCAAGATACATCATATCAGTGGGTAGGGGTGAAATGTAATTTAATATGTTATTATAATAAAAGATTTTGAGTTTAAACACTGACTCTATCAATTTACCCTTTCACTTTAATTAAATATGCCCACCGGAGTGGAGGTTGAGCTTTGAGCTTAACACGCAAGGGAAATAACCAGACCAAAAAGAGACTGATTAGCTCGTCCAAACTATATTTTTTAAGATCAGCAACCATTTTCGAGGAATAATTTTCCATAGAGAAAGAAACAACGAAGATCGGCAATAGAAGGAAACTGGCCACACCATAGATCTTTTATTAGCTTAGCGATCATTTTCGATGGATATTTGTTTCATAGAGAAACAATAAGACACATCCATAGATTGTAAGGGTGTAAAGACATAAGACAATTATAAGACATCACTGGCTGTCTTTTAAGATTTTCTTCCGAAAACAACCAAGACATGACTAATTGCAGAAACAAACATTTTAGGGTCGTTCGGCCAAAGACCTTCTAGTCATGGTAGGGAAGTATTTTCAGTGTTCTGTTAGAAGACTTGGCCCACTTATCACGCGTTCAAGATATCAGTATCAGGGTGTCAATTAGGACTCTAGAACTTGTGCTTTGAAAATTATAAATTCATACGAAGATCTTTCTCTACCTCGCACAATATCTCACAAATACTCTGCTTCCCTTCTCTCCATTCCAATGAAGCTTCATACCCGCAACTTACTTGCACTATGCACTACATACCTTGGTGTCATTCTTCTCCTTTCTATAAGCCCACTATGCTGGAGACCTGCTACTGCTGCCGCTCCAAACAACGAGACAGATCGTTTGGCTTTGCTCAAATTCAAAGAAATGATGCCCAATGATCCATTTAACATCTTCTCCTCTTGGAATGATTCCATCCACTTCTGCAACTGGCAAGGAATTACATGCGGCCGCAAGCATCAAAGAATTACGGCCTTGGACCTACCGGGCTATACGTTAGGTGGATCCATATCACCTTACATCGGCAATCTCAGCTTTCTTAGGTTCGTCGACCTCTCAGGCAACTTCTTGCATGGCGAAATCCCACAACAAGTCACTCATCTGTTCCGGCTGCAAAATCTCAGTCTTAGCATTAACTTATTAACGGGGGAGATTCCAAGCAACTTTACCAACTGTCCTCAACTCAGATTCTTGGACTTCGAAAGGAATAATCTTACTGGGAATATTCCTGTTGAACTCGGCTCTTTAAAGAGGCTTGTAAGGCTTAACGTTGCCTCAAATCATTTGACGGGAGGCATCCCACCTTCTCTGGGAAATGTTTCCTCACTCCAACAACTCGACTTTTCGCTTAATAATTTCGAGGGAAATATTCCAGATGAAATAGGTCATTTGCAAAGGTTAGTTTACTTCGGAGTTGTGGAAAATGATATGTCTGGTACGTTCCCTTATTCCCTTTACAATATATCATCTTTAAGGTTCATTCAAGTCGGAGCTAACCGACTTAATGGCACTCTTCCAGCCAACATAGGCCTCACTCTCCCTAATCTCCTATACTTGATCATCAGTGATAACGAATTCTCCGGTCCAATCCCGGTTTCACTACCCAACGCTTCCAGGCTTGAACTTCTTCTTCTCGCAAAAAACAATTTCGTGGGACAAGTTCCAACTGATCTAGGCAACCTGCTAAATCTCTCTACTTTATATGTTGGTGGAAATAATCTCGGATGTAATTCAGTCAAGGACTTGGATTTTTTAATATCTTTGAAAAACTGCACCAAACTTAAAAAGCTAAGTTTTTCTGATAACAATTTTGGAGGCACTTTACCTGAGTCTATAGGAAATTTGTCGAAGCAACTCAGTGATTTATATATTTATGGCAATCAAATATCTGGAATTATTCCTGCGGCATTAGAGAATCTTATCAACTTAAGTAGCCTCTCCATGCATGGAAACTTGTTCACAGGACCCATTCCCACTTATTTTGGGAAGTTTCAAAAGCTGCAAGGATTGGCTTTGTATAGAAATAGATTGTTGGGACACATACCATCCTCTATAGGCAACCTCACTCAATTGGTCGTACTTACCTTATATCTGAACAAATTGGAAGGAAATATTCCATCAAGTTTTGGAAATTGCAAAAGTTTGCAGAGCTTAGATATTTCACAAAATAGCCTTAGTGGAGCCATACCACAAACAAGTCTTTCTTCCCAACTACATGCAATCAACTTATCACATAACTCATTCACGGGCATCCTACCCATGGAATTAGGCAATTTGAAAAATATTGTGGAATTGGATGTATCTGAAAACAATTTGTTTGGTGAGATTCCTACATCCATTGGAGATTGCTTAAGTATGCAAATCCTTTACTTGCAAGGTAATTCATTTGAAGGAAACTTACCTCCATCTCTAGCTTCTTTGAAAGATCTTCACCATGCAGATCTTTCACGAAATAATTTGTTGGGAGTAATTCCTAAAGATCTACAAGAAGTTTCTGTTCTATTATATTTGAATCTTTCTTTTAATAATTTGGTAGGCGAGGTGCCGACCAAAGGAGTCTTCCGAAATGCAAGTGGAATATCTGTGATTGGGAAACAAAAAGCTTTGTGGAGGTATCCCAGAACTGCAATTGCAAGCATGCGATGTCAAAGTTATGAAGCAAGCAGGAAAATCCCATGAATTCAAATTAACGGTCATAGTTGTTAGTGGGGTTTTGTTTTTCATCTTATTTTCGTCATTTGTTATCCTTTATAGGAGGAGAAAATCAAAAAAAGAATCATCTTCTACACTCCCCAAAACCAACTTTCTTTCAAATGTTTCCTACAAGGAGCTCTATCAAACTACTGAAGGATTTTCTCCTAGCAATTTAATTGGGTCTGGTAGTTTTGGCTTCGTATACAAAGGAATTCTTGCTCAAGAAAAAAGGATGGTTGCTGTGAAAGTATTGAACCTTCAACAGAAAGGAGCTTCCAAGAGTTTTATGGCTGAATGCAATGCCTTAAGAAATATACGGCATCGAAATCTCGTGAGGATCTTAACTTGTTGCTCAAGCATGGACTATAGCGGCAATGAATTCAAAGCACTAGTCTACGAATTTGTGGCAAATGGAAGCTTAGACAAGTGGCTTCATCATGATAGAGCCAATGCAAGTCCACCAAGATATTTGAATCTCCTTCAAAGATTAAATATTGCAATTGATGTAGCTTTTGCACTACAATATCTTCATGATCATTGTGAAACACCAATCATTCATTGTGATTTGAAGCCAAGCAATGTTCTTCTTGATGATGACATGATTGCTAAAGTAGGTGATTTTGGTTTGGCAAGGATCCTCTCTACAACAAATGATGATTCTCAAAATCAAACTAGCACAGTTGGAATAAAGGGTACTATTGGCTACGCTGCTCCAGGTACATAATTGCTTCGATCCTAAATCCTCTAAATCATGATTTTGATCGAGCTGAAAAGTATCACTAGTTGTCTTTTTACTATGATCTACATATTCATTTTTGCCTTGTCGATATTATTTCCTTATAGCTCTCCATACTTGTTCTGATAGCACGTCCATTAGATATATATTTTAAATTAATATGTCGACTAACAAGAAGGAGAACATCTAAAACTAGTGAGAAGAACTTTTATAAAAATAAAATTGGTCTTTGGTATACATATTGCTCAAAAATACTGGTCACATATGGCATTTAGGCTTTTGATAAAGATTAATAGGTCGCACATATATAAAAAAAGACATGGCATTGCTGTGTTGGACCAGACAATATGTTGATTATTTTAATTGAAATATGGGATAAATTATAGGTACACGGTTCAAACTTAAAACTTTACTTTGATATTATTTTAAATTATTACATATTCCAAAAATTTAATTTGATAAGAAATTGTGAATATAAGTGTTTAAATTAATAATATTTTAACATAAACAAATAAGTGAAAATGAAGGAAAGACAATGATAATTAGTTGATATGATTCTAATATACCTATTTTATTATCTAATATCCCAAAAATTTCACGAGTCCTAATTGTAAAATACAAACTATTTTTCACATTATTTTCTAAGACTAAATTGAATATGTAACTTCTAAATATAAAATCCCAACTCTTTTAAATTATGTATAAAACTACTATTTGAATCATTACCTCGTTAACTTTGCATGTGAAATATATGAATTGCAGAGTATGGAATGGGTGGTGAAGCATCAAAACAAGGAGATGTCTATAGTTATGGGATTTTTTTGTTGGAGATGTTCACAGGAAAGAGACCCATTGACAAAATGTTTCAAGATGGTTTCAACGTTCATAACTTTGTTAACATGGCATTGCCAGAAAAGCTTGTACAAATTGTGGACCCAAATCTTCTCAAGAGAGAAGTAAATGAATTAGCAGTGGCAACAGAAGAAGATGGCTACAACTACAATGATATTGAGGCAGTAGAAGAAAGCGTCCATATTGAGAACCTAAGCCAGATAACTTCTAATGTGCAGAAGTGTCTACTTTCAATTTTTCAAGTCAGCCTGGCTTGTTCATTAGAATCGCCAAAAGAAAGAATGAATATGGGAGATGTCACAAGGGAACTTCATCGGATCAAAAAAGCTTTTTTAGAGGTTGGAAGCCATGGATAAGGACCGAGTAAGGTAAGATAATGTACTAAAATTTTGATTTAGAAGCTCAGCCATAAGACAATCCATAGAGTGACTAAAGTTTTGGCCATAAATTTCAAACCTTAAAGTTTCTAGCTAAATAATTCTTTCAAACCACAAGCACAAGATCGAGCTTCATAGGTAGATGACCTGCCAGCACAGGTAGACTTTACGATAATCTTATTAGGATCAAAACATTCACCTAAGGGTTTCCACCTTATTTAAGTGCACAGGTAAACTTATAAGTGAATTCGATTTTTTTTTTCCTCTAATGTTTTCAGAGCAAAGGTTGTTTTTGTTTCTTGTATCTTAGAATTTTTCAACATGGCAAATATACTCAACTTCTACTTTTGTAGGAAAATGGAGCTTTGTGAAGAAATGATCAGATTGCAGAAAAGTATCCTTTGTAATGACCCCATGGAGCATTGGCTTGGCTGTTTGTGAGTATTTATTTTGTTGGAATAAATCAAACCTACTTTCGATGATCTACATGTTTAAGACAATATATTTTCTTACAAACATTTAGCATGCATATGGTAATGCACACCAAAATATATGAGAATAATGTCAGGAGGTATTGTTTTCTAAGCCCAATTCTTCTTATTCTTTCTTTGTGCATCCTCAAAGGACTTCCACTTCCTGAAACGAAATATCATTCGGATCTTTTCTCGAGCAGAACGCGTGCAAATATGCAACCTGTTCAAGTTAACCCTTGAAAATGTTCCCTGATTCACAATGCTCCATTTCAGTAACCAAAGAAACTTAAGCACCAAGAGTCTTCCACGTACGTATTTGTTCTCACTATTAATATTGTCCTTATTACTCTTCATGGTAATCTTATCACATTTTAATTCTTTGCTGAGCAATATTTTTAGTTTCCAAAGCATCAGAGAACGCTCTACCTATATTGCTTATAACTATGAATTTCAAGGATGAATTCGAAAAATTTAGGTACTAAACTGAACTTTATACTATATTTAATTTTAACATTGAATTACATGAACAAATGTCCTGATTTGATTTGAATATATATAGACCATGTGGTATTTGCATGGTCCGGTGGTGATCCTTGAGCTTTCAAAGGACAAAGAAAGCCTATTTACCAGTAATTTTAGAAGTTCTTTTTAAATTCCTCAAAGAATAATATGACTATTAAAATTACAATTTGATCAAAATGACTCAAGAGAAACACAAGAAGGACTTGTATTACTTTCATTTACCAAATAAACAAAATAAGAGGGTAATATATTGACAAAGGTATCCAAATTTAGGTACTAAAGTGAACTTTTGTTTTGTTTTGTTTTTTCTGAATTTTGTTACCCTCGGCCAATACGTAAAAAGACTGAAAACTTGGGATCGTCAATTAAATTTACTGTCCAAATTGCAATCAGTTTGAGGATCCTCATCAAAAGATTTGACCCACTTCATATATACGTCGTTGAACTTTTTGTCATGATTGACCCGGTAGGGAGAAAGAATTAATTTAGCGTCAAACGTGATACAATACCAAACCCAACTAAGGTTTGTCTTCTAAATTTCTTTTTCTTAGCTTTTTTCCAATTCTATATTTTTCTGAAGCCTTGAAAATTTTAAAATTGGCAAGGGGTGGAACTGGGGATGACTGGGCGAGAGGCGAGATCTGCCTTTGGTTTATATATATCTTGAAAACCCTAGCAATGAAAGAGCAGAAAATTTGATAATAAAATATAAAAATGGGTTGATTTGAGAAAATAAAGTTGCTTAATGATTTAACGACTGATGATCTTTTATTGATCAATCTGCAAATGTATAGAAGACAACTTATATATAAATTAAGATAATTAATAGATAGGATCTTCCATTTCAAATGAAATGGAGAATATCCATTTAGTGTAAAATAAGGGGTAGTATTGTAAATGTAGTCATTCAACTTTAATGTTAAGACAATATTACCCCTTATTTTACACTAAATAGATATTATCCATTTCATTTGAAATGAAGAGGATCCTGTTCCAAAATCGTCAGGAAGAACATACCTTAAAATCTCGACAGTAAAATCTTAAGCATTGGCAAGAAGACAAGTGCATGTGATCTCTTGCAACCTACAGACATGCATATAAGAGGTATGGGGGGCCGTCATCTCTCTCTCTCCCGCCATCTCTTGCCCTAATTCGGGCTTTCTTCTAAAATCACACTACAAAAATTTTATTTTTTAGTAACTGACCATTGGTAATGTTTTAGGGACAATTAAAACGTTACTAATGGATGGTAACGTTTTAAAATCATTACCAATGATCAGTTACTAAAGTAATAGTTGCTAATGGACCATTGGTAATGTTTTAACAGTGAAACGTTATCAAATTGGTAATGTTCCATTTTTTGAAACGTTACCAATGGTAATTTGTTTTTTTTTTTTTTTAATTTTCATTGAATTTTTTTAAAAAAAAAATTCAGCTCCATTAGTAACGTTTCAAATTTGAAACGTTACCATTGGAATTTTTTATTTTTTATTTTAGGGCTTCATTAGTAACGTTTCCCTTTTTGGAACGTTACCATTGGAATTTTAAATTTTAAATTTTGAAGCTCCATTGGTAACATTTCAAAATTTGAAACGTTACCCCATTGGTAACGTTTCAAATTGTGAAATGTTACTAAAGATTAAATAATAATTAAAAAAATAAAATTTCAGCAAAATTTTCAAATTTTGAAAATATGGACATTCCTGCCATTCCTGCCATTCCAGTACCTGCCATTCCACTATCTTCATTTATTATTTTTATTATTTTTATTATTTTTCCCCCACCGGACATGCTGCAATCTCGCCGGCATATTAATTTTTTTTTCCCTTGCCGGCCACGCACCCTATCTCGCCGGCCGGCATATAAAAATTTTTTTCTCTCGCCGGCCACGCACCCCATCTCGCCGGCCGACAATATATAATTTTTTTTTTTCTCTTGCCGGCCACGCACCCCATCTCGCCGGCAATATTTTTTTTTTCTGTCGCCGGCCAGAGACCCCATCTCACGGGCAATATATTTTTTCCGGCTTTTCTCCCACCCAACCACACAGCCGGCCTCCAGCGACGTTCTTCCGGCTTCTGCTTCGCCTCAAACGACGGTGCCATCGAACCCGGCTTCTGCTTCCCGGCCACGAATCTCCGTCTCCCTCTCCCTCTCTCGCCCCAAGTCTCTGCTCTCTCTCTCTCTGCTCTGTCTCTACGTTTCAGTGAGAACAAAAAGAATAAAAGAAGAAGCAGGGGAGAAGAAAAAAAGGGAAAAAGAAATTGATGAAGGGAACATGAACCAGCTACCAGAGAAACAAAAAAGGGAGAGAGAAAGAAGAAGTGTATAAAAAGCAATACTGGAGCGTGGGATGAATCAATAAAAAAAAAGGGGGAAAAGAAGGGAGGTGCGCGGGATGAATGAAAAAAAAGAGGGGGAAAAAAAACAGCTGTGTGGGATGAGAGAGACAAGAAGGGGGGAAAGAAAAGAAAAAGGAAAAAAAAACCATTAGTAACGTTTGAATTTTCAAACGTTACCAAATGGTCACGTTTGAAAATTCAAACGTTACCTTTTGTTTCAATATAAATTATTAAAAATAACAACGTAAAAAATAATATGATATATAGAAAATTTTTGCTTTCATTTTTAAATTTTTTTACTATATATATATAGTAATTAATGAAACCTAGCTAGAAAAAAAATATATATATATATATAGCTAGCATTAATTAATATATAGACATTAATATAATTACCATATATATACACATTTATACATATATATATAATCTAGCATTATTTATATACTAATTATAGTAGTAATTAACTACATATTAATTATATTACTATATATAACTAACCTTAATTACGTACCTTAATTACTATATATATAACTAACCCTAATTGCTATATATTAAAAATTAAAAATAACCCTAATGACTATATATATAACCCTAATTACAATATATATTACTATATATATATAATCTAGCATTAATTATATAGTAATTTATTATATATCTTTTTATTTTATAATTTATAATTTATTTATTAAAACCATGCCATTAGTAACGTTGTAAAATTTAATTAATTAGTACTATACTTAATATATAGCTAATTAGTATATAATTAATATGTAGTTAATTACTACTATAAGTAATGTCCAACTAATAGAAATAAAATGAAGCAACCAAAAAAAAAAAAAAAAAAACCAAATGAAGGAAAAAAAAAGAAACCAAAAAAAATAATAAATAAAAATTCCAAGGGTAAGGTTTGAAAAGTCAAACGTTACCAAAATGGTAACGTTTGAATTTTTAAACGTTACCCTTAGAATTTTTATTTATTAATTTTTTTGGTTTCTTTTTTTTTTCTTCATTTGTTTTTTTTAAACGTTTAATTAGAGCTATAATTAATCGTTTATATATTTTTTATTAATTAATTATATAATTTACTATTTGTTTTTTATTTGTATTATATAGTACTAATTAACTATATATATTAAGTATATTAATAATTAATTATATATTTATTATAGAACTAATTAATTATAGTTATAATTAATTATATACTAATTATATTAGTCATTAACTAATTAATTACTATATATAACTAACCTAATTACATATATATTAATTACTATATATTCTAATTAATTATACTAATTAAAATTAAAAAACTAATGACTATATATATAACCCTAATTACCATATATATTACTATGGTTCTAATTAATTATATACTAATTAAATATACCATTAATTAATAATATATATGTATATTTATATATGTAAATTTTATAAAATACAAAATAAATATATAAAGTATATAATAAATTGTTTTTTTAGTAACGTTTGAAGAATTCAAACGTTACCTTTGGAATTTTTAAATTTTTTACTACATATATATATAGTAATTAATGAAACCTAGCTAGAAAATATATATATATATAGCCAACTTAAATTAATATATAGACATTAATATAATTAACATATATATAACATATATATAATTTATTACTACTATAACTAATGGACAACTAAAACAAATAAAATGAAGCCAAAGAAAAAAAAACGAAATAAAAGAAAGAAAAAAACCAATGGTTTTTCCCTTATTTATTGATTTCTTTTCTTATTCCTTTTCTATATATCTTTTTATTTTATAATTTATAATTTATTTATTAAAACCATTGGTAACGTTCTAAAATTTTAGAACGTTACTAAATTGGTAACGTTCTAAATTTTAGAACGTTACTAATGGTTTTTCCTTTTTATTTATTTATTTTCTTCTCCCTTTTTCATATATATTTTTATTATATAATTTATTACTACTATAAGTAATGGACAACTAAAACAAATAAAATGAAGCCAAAGAAAAAAAAACGAAATAAAAGAAAGAAAAAAAAACCAAATGAAGGAAAAAAAAGAAACAAAAAAAAATAATAAATACAAATTCCAAGGGTAACGTTTGAAAAGTCAAACGTTACCAATTTGGTAACGTTTGAATTTTCAAATGTTACCCTTAGAATTTGTATTTATTATTTTTCTTAGTTTCTTTTTTTCATTGTTTTTAAACGTTTATTATTAAGAATATTACTAATTAATTATAGTACTAATGAAGTGTATACTAATCATAGGAAAAAAATTTAAATGATGCAAAAAAAAAAAATTACCAAAGGTTTTTCCCTTATTTATTGATTTCTTTTCTTATTCCTTTTCTATATATCTTTTTATTTTATAGTTTATAATTTATTTATTAAAAACCATTAGTAACGTTCTAAAATTCAAACATTACTAAATTGGTAACGTTCTAAAAATTCAAACGTTACTAATGGTTTTTCTCTTATTTATTAAAAACCATTGGTAACGTTCTAAAAATTCAAACGTTACTAATGGTTTTTCTCTTATTTATTAAAAATCATTGGTAACGTTCTAAAATTCAAACGTTACTAAATTGGTAACGTTCTAAAAATTCAAACGTTACTAATGGTTTTTCCCTTATTTATTAAAAACCATTGGTAACGTTCTAAAATTCAAACGTTACTAAATTGGTAACGTTCTAAAAATTCAAACGTTATTAATAGTTTTTCAATTTTTTTTTTTAAAAAAATTGACATTAGTAACGTTTTGAAAATTCAAACGTTACTAAATTAGTAACGTTTGAATTTTCAAACGTTACTAATCACTCATTTTTTTGTAGTGTCAAGTCGCCTGGTAATGGGACAATGGGTATGGGGATTGTCATATTGGTGAGTGTTTGAGAACACGGGTATGGAGATTGTCAGAAAATGGGTTTACCAAAATATTATCCCATGCAGCCATTTCTACTTACATCTGGTATGCTTGTTCATGATTTGGACTTAAAACTTGCTTTGATACTATCTTAAATCACTAATTATCCCAAAAGATTGAGTAGATAGGAAATTGGATTTAATTATTTAAATTAATATTTTAACATACTCCTTAAATTTTCCAAAATAATAAGTGAAAACTAGGGAAAAACAATGATTAGTTGATCGAATTCTAATTTTGACTTATTTTATTATCCAATTTTCCAAAAAAGTTCACAATTTTAAAATACAGACTATTTTTCATATTATTTCTTTAACACTAAATAAAATATTTAACTTCTAAATATTAAATTCCAAATCTTTTAAATTACGTACTCAAAAACTATTAGTATTCATTATTATTTTAATTGTGCATATATGGAATAAATGAATTGCAGAGTATGGAATGGTTGGTGAGGTGTCAACTCAAGGAGATGTCTATAACTACGAAATTTTTGTGTTGGAGATGTCACAGGAAAGAGATCTACCGACAAAATGTTTAAAGATGGTTTCAACCTTCATAACTTTGTTAATATAGCGTTGTCGGGAAAACTTATGCAAATTGTAGACTCAAATCTTCTCAAAAGAGAAGTAAATGAATTAACAGTGCCAACAAAAGAAGAGGGCTACAACTACAATGATCATGATGATATTGAGGAAATAGAAGAGATGTTCCATATTGAGAAGCGAAGCTAATGAATTCTAATATGCAAATTTGCTTACTCTTCGTTTTTCAAATAAGCCTTTCTTGTTCACTAGAAGCTCCAAAAGAAAGAATGGATATGGAAGAAGTCACGAAGGAATTACATCAGATCAAAAATACCTTTCTAGAGGTTGGAAGCCATGGATAAGGACCAAATAAGGTAAGGTACTACTTTTTATTATTTAGAAGTTCAGCCAAATGATACCCATTCTACAGAGTGACTAAAGTTTGTCCTGTATTATGAGAATTTCCAAATGTCTCAACATGTCAAACATAATGAACTTTTGCTTTTACAGGAACATGGAGTTTTGTGAAGAAATCAGATTACAAAAAGTCTCCTTCATAATGCCTCTGTTGAGTATAGGCTTTACCATTTATGCGTTTTATGCGTTTTAAGTACTCTGTTGGAATAAATCAGAACATTTGTGAATTGTGAGTGATCAACATGTTTAAGACATTCTTAAAAACATGCGCTAACCATATTGTGACAATATTACACCCTTGTTTAAAAACATGCAGTCCATAATCTGGTAGGGAGTTACTTTTAGACTTTGGACTCGAGAACCAAAAGTGTAAAATGATCAGACAAGGTGAATGTGTTACAAATACAAAAATTTTGACGTCTATATTCACAAATTTCCTCAAAAACTAAAATAAAAAAGTAAATAAAACAACAGGAAAAAAAAAGAAAGAAAGAAAGAAGGAAAAAACGAGGTCCGTCAGTGAGGGTGCTTTAGCATTCTTCTCATTAACGATCATTTCAACGCTCCAAACCCAAACCCGAAGCCCAACAGCTACGATGGTGTGGGACCTAGAGAAGTAAAAGGAGAATTGGATCTGCATTTGTTCGGGCAGGTTCCCATCCTCTTTAATTATATCATCTGTCTCTCTTAAATGTGTAGGGTACGTATGTTTGGCAAAGAGACTTTAGTAAGGTAGAAGAGGGACATTACAACTCTGATGATAGATTAGTAAGATATATTAACCAAATTAAAATATTGGGAGAACATTGCAAGTGTAATTTCACCAGCAATAAAAACAGGCAAAGGATAAATGGATTATAAACATAGGGCACGCTACACAGATTGTCACGGTGTAAGAGCATTTTCAACAGTATTTTTAAACTAACTTTTTAGTTAAATTTAGTTATTATGTTCCATTTTCATGCTTTAACAGTATAGATACCGTAAAGTAAAGAGTTTCTCTACATATGCTACGGTAAAGGGTTTCTCTCTCTCTATATGTATAATTGTATATTATGGGCATTGACAAGACATCACTTGTTCACCTTATAAGACCTTTTCTTCCCAAAACAACAAGACATTTCAAAAAAACCAAAGCTGGAGGTCTATTTATGTTAGATGGGAAGAGACTTTCAGGGTTCGGCCGGCCAAAGACTTTGTTGCCAAAAGACTTTCTCAGCCAGGAGGCTCCGCCGCCAGTGTGTGTCAAGGACTCCAGAATTTGCGTTTTAAAAATTCTAACTTCACAGTTCACACCCTCATACTCTGTATCTTGCACTACCTCGCACAATATTTCACAAATACTCTGCTTCCCTTCTCCAGCCATTCCAATGAAGCTTCATAGCGGCAACTTCCGTGCTTTATGCACTGCAGCATACCTTGGAGTCATTCTTCTCTTTTCTATAAGCCTACTTTGTTTCCAACCCACCACTCTTGCAGCTGCGGCTCCAACAAACGAGACTGATCGTTTTTCTTTGTTCAAATTCAAAGAAATGATAACCAATGACCCATTTAACATCTTCGCCTCTTGGAATGGCTCTACGCACTTGTGCGACTGGCAGGGAGTTAAATGTGGCCGCAAGCATCAAAGAGTATAGCCTTGGACCTACATGGTAATTCCTTAAGTGGATCCATATCAGTGATATCACCTTATATTGGCAACCTCAGCTTTCTTATGGTGTTCAACCTCTCAGACAACTTCTTACACGGCGAAATTCCACAACAAGTCGTTCATCTCTTCCGTCTGCAACGTCTCGATCTTACCAGTAACTCTTTGACAGGGGAAATCCCAAGCAACTTCACTAACTGTCCTGAACTCAGATTCATGCAACTTTCAAAGAATAAACTTACTGGGAATATTCCGATTGAGCTAGGCTCTATGTTGAAGCTTGTAAGACTCCAGATTCTTCAAATAATTTGACAGGAGGCATCCCATCTTCTTTGGGGAATATTTCTACACTCGAAGTACTCCAGCTTGCATTTAATAATTTCGTGGGAAATATTCCAGATGAAATAGGTCGTTTGCAAAGGTTAGTTTACTTCGCAGTTGTGGACAACAATTTGTTTGGTACGTTCCCTTCTTCCCTTTACAATTTATCAACTATGAGGTTCATGCAAGTCGGAGGTAACCAACTTAATGGCACTCTTCCAGCAATGGTAGCTGGATATTCGATGGATGAAGTTGACAAGAACTCTCATAATGTTCTGCATCTTGCTCTACCTTGTTCCAATATTTCACCAACTTTCTCTGCTTCTCCAACCCAATGAAGCGTCACATCCTCAACTTACGTGCATTATGCTTCATAAACCTTCATGTCATTCTTCTCTCTTCTGTGAGCTTACTCCGCTTGCGACCAACCAGTACTATTGCTGCGGCTCCAACAAATGAGACCGATCGTCTGGCTTTGTTCAGATTCAGAGAATTAATAGCTGATGACCCGCATAACATCTTGAGCTCCTGGAATGATTCTATCAACTTCTGCAGCAGTGCAGCTGGCAGGGGGTTACATGTAGCCATCGGCATCAAAGAGTTACAGCCTTGGACCTACAAGGCTATGCTTTGCGTGGATCCATATCACCTTTCATTGGCAACCTCAGCTTTCTTAATTCTTAGGTTGGTTGATCTCCAAGACAACTTCATATACGGCAAAATTCCACAAGAGGTTACTCATTTGTTCAGACTGCAGAATCTCCTTCTTGGCAATAACTCGTTTACAGGGGAGATCCCGAGCAACTTCACCAATTGTCCTGACCTCAGAGTCATGGACTTCACAACGAATGTACTTACTGGGAACATTCCTGTTGAGCTTGGCTTTTTGATGAAGCTTGAGAAGCTTCAGATTGGAGGAAACAATTTGACAGGACGCATCCCACCTTCCTTGGGAAATATTTCTTCGCTCCAATAACTATCCTTGGCGCTTAACAATTTTGTGGGAAAGATTCCAGAAGAATAGGCCACTTGCAGAGGTTATCTTTCTTCGAAGTTGTGGGCAATAATCTAACCGGTACGATCCCTTATGTCCTTTACAACATATCAACAATAAGCATCATCTCAACTGCAGTCAACCATCTTAGTGGCACTCTTCCAGCCAACATAGGCCACACTCTCCCTAATCTCAAAATTTTGTCCATCTCGACCAGTCAATTCTCTGGTCCAATCCCACTTTCACTGTCTAAATGCTTCTAAGCTTCAAGTGCTTGCTTTTTCCCAAAACAATTTTGTGGGACAGGTTCCTACTGATCTGGGAAACCTGCCAAATCTATGTTGCTAGGTGTTGGTAGAAATAAGCTTGGAAGTTATTCAACTAAGGACTTGGATTTCTTGGCATCTTTGGAAAACTGCACCCAACTGAAAATGCTTGATTTTTCAAATAACAAATTTGGAGGAAGTTTATCCAACTCTATAGGAAATTTGTCGATGCTACTCAATCAGCTATATTTTGGTGGCAATCAAATATCCGAAATTATTCCTTCAAAATTAGAAAACCTTGTAAACTTAACCACCTTAAGCATGGCACAAAACCTGTTCAATGGCACCATTCCCTCTTATTTTGGGAAGTTTCAAATGATGCAGGGATTGGGTTTGGATGGAAATAGATTGTCAGGACAAATACCAGCCTCTATAGGCAACCTCACACAAGTGGTTAAACTTTTCTTATCAAGAACAAATTGGAAGGAAGCATTCCATCAAGCTTTGAAAATTGCAAAAATTTGCAGGAGTTGGACATTTCACAAACAACCTTAGTGGATCCATACCCAATATTGGTATTTTTTCCCAATTACTAGAACTCAACTTGTCACAAAACTCATTAACCGGCAACTTACCAGTGGCAGTAGGCAATTTAAAGAGTCTTTATCAATTGGATAACTGACAATAATCTATCTGGTGAGATTCCTACAACTATTGGAGACTGTTGGGGCTTGGAGTACCTTTACCTAGAGGGTAGTTCATTACAAGGAACCTTGCCACCATCTTTGGCTTCCTTAAAAAGCCTTCTCTATTTAGATCTTTCACGAAACAACTTGTTAGGCTTGATTCCAAATGATCTACAGAAACTCTCTATTTTGAGATATTTGAATATTTCTTTTAAAGATTTGGAAGGTGAGGTACCAACAAAAGGAGTTTTCAGTAATGCAAGCACAATATCAGTGATTGGAAATAAAAAGCTTTGTGGGAGTATCTCGGTCCTGCAATTGAAAGCATGCAACATCAAAGTTATGAAACAAAGAAAATCTCATGCTTTCTAATTAGTAGTCATAATTGTTTGTGGGGCTGTGTTAATCATGATTATGCTTGCTTTATCTCTTTTTATTTACAAGAGGAAAAAAATCAGGAAAGAAATCATCTTTTACTCTCTAAGAAATTGACATTATTTCTAAGGTTTCATACGCAAAACTGTATCACATGCCGAGTGGATTCTCACCAAGAAATTTAATAGGATCAGGTAGTTTTGGCTCTGTTTATAAAGGAATTGCTGATCAAGATGGAAGGATGATTGTTGTCAAGGTCTTGAACCTTCAACAAAAGCGAGCTTCCAAGAGTTTCATGGCTGAATGCAATGCGTTAAGAAATATACGGCATCAGAATCTCGTTAAGATCTTAACATGTTGCTCCAGCATGGACTATAGCGGTAATGAGTTCAAAGCTCTAGTTTACGAATTTATGGCAAACGGAAGCTTAGAGAAGTGGCTGCATCAAGATTTAGACAATGAATATCAATCAAGGAATTTAAACCTTCTTCAAAGACTAAATATTGCAATTGATGTCGCTTATGCACTACATTATCTTCATGATCACTGCAA
Source organism: Carpinus viminea (assembly GCA_013348765.1). Classification (NCBI taxonomy): domain Eukaryota; kingdom Viridiplantae; phylum Streptophyta; class Magnoliopsida; order Fagales; family Betulaceae; genus Carpinus; species Carpinus viminea. The sequence goes on from CP054667.1 coordinate 48,438,910, forward strand.
AAGCCCAATTATTCATTACGATTTAAAGCCAAGCAATGTTTTTCTTGATGACGACATGATTGCTCATGTAAGTGATTTTGGTTTGGCATGGCTCCTTTCTACAACCAATGATGTTTCTCAACATAAAACCAACATGGTTGAAATGAAGGGTACAATTGGCTATGCTACTCCAGGTACATAACTACATAAATCTTCTAAATCATGATTTTCATCAAATTGGAAAACCTCATTAACTGTCTTTTTTACTAAGCTATACGTACATGTTCATTTTTTCCCTTTCTATTTATTTCCTCAAGGCTCTCTATGCTTTTTTTTTTTTTTGATAATATACCAATCCGATTTACATGGACTAACAAGAAGAAAAAGACAGACATTGCTGGAAAAATGGCATGGTGCTTTTGATCTTGGTTTCTTCTACAACTGAGGAATATTCGTCCCATATATGATTTTAAGGCTTTGATAGAGATTAATAGGTTGTGCTTAGAATTTGAGCACTATTTAACAAGTCTCAAATATGAGAAAATAATGGCACATTTCCATTATAAGCGAAGAATACATTGATAGATAATTAAGGATCTAGAGCTGAAAAGTGAAAATTCAAACCAAAAGAAATTTTCAAGATCAAAGAAGACTTAATAGGTACATCTGAGAGTGAATGTTGGTTAAGAGGAGACAAAACAGTAAAGGAGAGGAATATTATGCACCAATAAGCCCAAGAAAAAAGAATATTATCTTTCATCTTGTGTTTTGTGTGTGTAAAGATACTTCATTGAATTGTCAACCAATAAAGAATTCGGTCATGGATAATCAATTAATACATGCAGCCATGGCTTGTTGGAAGCCTTTATCTAGTATTTAATTGGTCCAGCAAATAAACAAAAACTAAGGGAAGAACATAATTAGTTGATCCTTATCATTAATATTAATTTTATCTTCCCATGCCACATGCACCCACTACAAAAAAATAGAGGTTTGGTGATGGTTTAGAGCTAAAAATTATCACTACAAAGGTAGTGACGGTTTTGTAGTGACGGTTCCAAACAGTAGCTAAACAAGGGTAGAAAAATGGGAGAAAATGTCGGTTTAAGCAAAACCGACACTAGTTAGTGTTGGTTTAGGCAAAACCGACACTAGTTGTCGGTTTGTCCAAACAGACACATTTTAAAAGGTGTCGGTTTAAAAACCATCACCTTCAAAAAGGTGTCAGTTTTTTTTAAAAACCATCACCTTAAAAAAGGTGTCGATTTTTTAAAAAACCGACACTTTTTTTTAATATTTTTTTTTCAATTTTTTTCCTAGCTTCTTGCACAATGCAAGAAGCTAGCCAATTGTCCATCTTAAACATATATAATTGGAATTCTATAAATGCAAAGAATCAATAGTAAACTATATTAAAATCAATAGTAAACATAATTGGAATTTTATAAATGCAGAGAATCAATAATAAACTATATTAGACTATATTAGATTTAAGTAGAACAAAGAATCATAGTTCACTTTAACTAGTTTCTCTCTAAGCTCAAGAATGTCATCATTAGATTTCTCTTGATTTAAACGTGCTTGCTCTTCAGCCTTCAGTTTTGCTGCTTTCTCCTCTGCCAACTGTTGCTCAAGCCTAGTCGTTATCTCTTTGAGCTTCAACTCAATCTACACAACAATATATCGACCATCAATAAACATAATTAACTAAAATAAAATCCAAACTAAGTATTTTTGCAAAGCAAGATCCAAACTGCAATCCTTTCTGCATAATTTTTTGTATTACTAACAAACAAACAATAGAAACACTCTAGTTAAAACAAGCAAGAACAAAAACTGCAATCCCTTCTACAGAACATTACAATAAATCTATATATAGACAAAGCAACCAAACAATCAAGGATACAACAACAATTTTATAGTGGCTGAGAATGATTCTTTTCTTTCTTTTTCTTTTTTCGTTTTTTGTTTTTTGTGATTAGTAATGTAAAACGCTTATCCGAAAAGTAAATAATCAAGATAAAGAGAAAATATGCTATCCCCTTAAGAAATTACAACTGAAAAGTCAAAGAGCAATAAAGTCCAAGAAAGAATCACTATGAAAATTGCCTATAGTCCGCATCCGTAAAAGATGATCATAGAAAACTGGATCTTAAGTAGAATACACCATTTGCTGATGTTGGTAGGAAGAACACCTAGATCAGTTTATATTATCTTTTGATATGGTAGAAGCCTAATTAATTGGATCCTAGAAGAGTACAAAAACAGATTCACAACTTATTTTCTTTATTGCAGGGAATGCCTATTAAGCCACGTAGGCATGAACCTCGCCTTAGCATGAAAATGTTGCAGCTAGAAAATTTTGGTACAGTTATAATTGTTATTGTACGTTGATCATTCCTTTAAAGCACAACATCTAAGTTCTGATTCAAGTAACCAAGGCACACAAGATCAACAAACTGAAGCACTAATAACAGGACCTATTTTATTCATAATAATAATAACAGGATCCATTTCTATGTGGTATGTCTTAAATATGATATTCCCAAATTTTATATTTCCATATACAAAACTATCTGTAGGCACAAGTGTCCAACTTTATAAATTGAATCTAGCTGAAACACTTTTTTTTGGTATCTAGTGGAAACACACCAACATATATGTCCTAAAAATAAATTTTTTCATTTCAAAGACAAAACATACCAAGACAAATAGGACACTGCACTTCTTTCCGGATGTCGGCTAGTTGTACAAAGACAAATCTGCAAGTTATATAAGTTTTTAATCTCCTTCCAAAATTATGCAGAATGTGATTTAGGCAAAAGTCAGCAGGAAACAGAGAACAATATTTCAGATAATTGGAACTTGTAAAAAAAGAAGAAAAGAAAAAAGGACACAAATGAAAACAAATGTAAGTAGACACATTGTCAAACATTCTTACTAGGAAAGGCAAAAAACTCATATGCTGACGCAGGTACAAATCCAACAATAGGAAAACAAAAAGATCATGGATCTAACAGCTAATGTCATTACTAAGAAATTTCAGATAATTTCTTTATTCTTTATTGATCCTATCTTTATTTCTTTTATAAAAATCATATTTGGTAATTTTTTTTAACACAATAATTTTTTAAGTGTCATTATATTTCAAACGGCCAATTCACTATAGCAGAAAATATAATCAAATATGTCATTAAATTGAAAGAAATAACGAAGCTAAAAGGCATTCTAGATCAGACAGTGACACCACCAACCATAAAGCTAGAAACATGATATAAAATAAAAACCATTAATACATATGTATACTTAACATGGCAAACCATTCTATCAAGACCATCACAATTCACAAATAAATAAATTAATCTAACATAATAAACAGTTATTTAGTAGCTTGACAGATCTAATTTAGCATTTCAACCACCAAGGAAATTATATGTTCACGAAAATTTAGCAACAAATTTCTTTCGTTGTTGAGAAAACAGTTCTTTGGTTGTTGAGACCACCCAATCCGGATTCCAATCAAGGAAGTTGCCATGGCTTTGACAATTAATTCAAACAAACACACAAGTCCAAAAACAAAGAAACAAAAAGGCAAAAATAAATAGAATTAACAGCATTTCAAAATATAGAGAGAGAAAGCGGAAACAATTGAACCGTGAGAGAGAGGATTTGAAGCACTGAATCGAGAGAGAGGAGATGGACGACTCCTACAGTTTCAAAATGCAAAACACAACACCATCAACGATCCAAACAAAATTTTAAAAAACCAGAACAAAATATGCACAATCAGAATCAATAACAATGGGAATGCTGATACTAGATTACCTCCGAAACCGCTTCTCGGAAAACCGCTTCCCTTCAGCTGAAACCCACTCTTTGCTTTTCAATTCAAACTTCAAAGAGGGAAACAAAAGCACATGTGAGAGAAAAAAAAAAAAACACAAACAACCAATCCAAGTAATAAAGCCTAAAACAAAAACCAAAAGAGTAAAGTCAAGAACTAACTGGCGCCGAGGATGAAGAAAGATGCTCGTCTGCTCCTTTTGGTGAACAATTGAGGAGCTACTAAGAAGGTCGAAGGGTGTAGAAATAATGTGAGAACCATCGAGAGTTTTGGGCTGGAATTGGGCTATAATTGGGCCGGGTTTGGGTCGGCTTTAAAATGCCCTTGTATTTAAAAATTTAATTACAGTAGATGTTTGGATTAAAAAAATCTTTAATTACTAAGAGATGTCAATTTTAGAGAAACCAACATCAATTACTAGTGACGGTTTTAATAAAATCAACACCCCTTAAAAAAGGGTGTCGGTTCTACAGTAATCGACACTAATTAATAGTGATGGTTTCAGTAAAACCAACACATCTTAAAAAGGGGTGTCGGTTCTACATTAACCGATACTAATTAATGGTGATAGTTTTAGTAAAACCAACACCAATTTTTTAAGGGGTATCGATTCCACTAAAACCGTCACCATTAATTAGTGTCATTCAAACCGTCACCTTATAGTGTTATTAGAGTCGGTTTCTTAAAATGACACTATATCAACTATCACTAATCATCTTTTTTTTTTTTTTGTAATGTACCAAGCAAGTATGAAAATTGATCCCGTTTATCATGTAATTTCCAAAAAAAAAAATTAGTTTTGATTTTGGAATGCAGGCTCTCCATCACTTTATTTTCCAAATATTAACTAAATTTTGTTTCTAGTTACTAAATCCTAGATCTTTTAAAGTATGTATTAAGTCTTGTATAAAATCATCCGTCACATTACCGAAATCTATTGATTGTAGAGTATGGAATGGATGGCTGCATCAAAAGAAGGAGATGTCTATAGCTTTGGGATATTCGCATGGAACTGTTCACGGAAAGAGACCTCTGACAAAATATTTGAAGACAATTTCAATCTCCATAACTTTGTTAAGATGACAATGTCAGGAAAATTTATGCAGATTGTAGATCCAAACCTTCTTACAAGAGAAGTAAATGAAATGTCAATGCCAATAGAAAACGATAGTTACAAGTATGATGATCGCAATGATATTGAGGAGGCGGAAGAAGAAAGTCACATTGAGAACGTAAGCTAGATGAATATTAGTATGCAAAAGTGTTTACTTTTAGTTTTCAAAATCAGCCTTGCTTGTTCATTGGAATTGCCAAAGGAAAGAATGAATATGGAGGACGTCACTAAGGAACTACATCAAATAAAAAATTCTTTTCTAAGCATTGGATACGGACCAACTCAAGTACTGCAACACATTTTAATTTAGAAGTTTTGGCCAATGATAGATAAATCATAGAGTGATTGAAGATTATCCTAAGTATTGTATATGGGCTTTGAATTTCAAACCTTTCAATTTTCAAATAATTTTTTGTCTTACTTAGGTATACAATCTACTCGCACAAGTAGATTTTCCACAATCCGCTGGCACAAGTACATTTTCCAGGGTTCTTACTAGGATCAAAACATTAAATTAAGGTTCGACCTCATTAAAGTCCACAGGTACCTCTTATTAGGACTAAAACATTAAACTACCTAAAATTTCCATCTTATTTTGGTCTACAAGTACTTTATATGTCACTCAGCTGGTTTTGCTCCCTAATGTTATCAGAGCCGAAGTTGTTTTCTTTCTAATGTATTATGGGAATTTCCAAATGTCCCAATATGTCAAACATAATGAACTTTTGCTTTTGCAGGAACATAGAGCTTTGTGAAGAAATGATCAGATTGCAAAGAAGTCTCCTTCATAATGCCCCCATTGAGTATAGGCTTTATTCCAACAAAGAACTTAAATTAGAACATTTATAAGAGATAAACATGTTTCTCTTCCCTTAGAATTAAGAGTGGCAAAAACCGTCCTATTTAACTTTTAATTACTGCTACTATGTTTTGTTTGTTTTGTTTTTTCTTTTCCCCTCATCTGAATAGGAAAAAAATAAAAATAAAGTGATCAAACATGTTTAAGACAATCTTAAAAACATGTACTTAGCATATTGTAACGTGCAAAATATAGGCTAATGAGAATGCCAGTAGCTATAAGACAATATTACACCCTAGAATCAAGCCGCATTTTGTATTAGAAACAATCAGCACTAGATATATTAGGGTGTTATTCTCTGCGGGTGTATCTTCTCTGGAGGTGGTACTCTTGCCTTCGTGGGCTGGGCAACCCAGCCTCCTCATGTTCTTGGCCCACGCGGATCTATGTTGGACTAGCAGCCTAGCGTTTGAGGGAGAAATGCAAACCAAAATGGGTTTGGACTTCGGACTCGAGAACCAAAAGTGCAAATGGATCACAGACAGGTGAATGGGTCCTTTCACAAATATACAAATTTTGACGTCTACATTCACAAATTTCCCCAAAAACGAAAATCTAAAAGTAAATATAACCAAAAAAAAAAATCCTAAAATACTGTCCAGCAAGTACAGCTTTTGCTTTCTTCCCGTCTTATTCAGCTGGTGAGAATCCTCTACAGTTTAAATGAATATTCAGTTAATTATAGTAGAAAAATAATTTTATCCTTTAAAGAGTAAAAAAAATAAAAATACCTTTCAAATATAACTAATTAGATAATATTCAATTCATTTAAATTGTAAAAGATATTATTCCTCCTAAAAAAAAAAAAAAAGAAAGAAGATATTGTTCCTCATTCAGCTTCACCAACGATCATTCAATGCTCCGCACCCAAGGGCCCAAGGTTAGCCTCTGGTGGGCCAGGCAGAGAAGTCCAACTGCTACAATTGCGTGAAAGTTAAAGAAGGAGAAGGAAGACTAGGACTTCGGCAGACATTGATTACGATAGCCACGTGCTCAAGATACAATGTATATATGAAACGGTCTTTGTTGTAAAAGCCGTTCAAAGTTTTCCTCTAAATACATGTAATTAATACTCACGTGGTATAAAAAACTAATATCAGCGTTAACACACCAGCAATTAACCTGAACAAATTGTCGTAAGTGACTCCAAGCGCGTCATTTGACAATTTGCTGTTTCAAATTTCCAATCTATCATACCATTTGTATTTTTATTGCTTTTGAAAAGTCAAGCAAACCGTAAGCCGTAAGCCCAACGCTGAAGCCTCATGCTCATGCGCCTTAATTGTGGAAATAGGCATGTCTAGCTACATAGATTGTTAAGGACTTTTCTTCCGAAAACAACAAGAACAAGATATTGATCGAAAAAAAAAAAAAAGAAAAGACTTTTGAGTCTGACAGGTCCTTTTTTGCCCACTTCTCACGCGTTCAAGATATTACTATCAACGTGTCAAGGACTCAAGAACCAACTGTGTGCTTTGAAATTTCCAACTTCACACCCTACAGCTACGATGTTGTACGTGGAACCTAGCGAAGGAAAAGGAGGATTGGGATCAACTCCATCGGACGGTCCATAGTGCAGCTCTCCAGGTCAGTCATCGATTGCGATAGCCACTCCCCAGACAACGTATATCATGCAAATAATTTTTAAAAATCCTTGAAAACCATTTTTAAATCAACTATTATCCTTAATATTTTCCTTTTCGTCCCCCCAAATTCTTTTCACAAGTTTGAAGTCTATTCTCAAATCAAATTCTTTCTTAATTTATGATAAACGTTGTTTTCAGACGGCTACTCCACAGTTTTTATAGTAAATTTTTTCTCTCTTCGATACTCTGTATGAAACAAGTTTTACTTAGGAAAAAAAAAAACTTGGCATATATTTTCTTTAATAGATTCTTAAATAGCTTATTCGTTATCTTTTATCTTCTGTTTTGTGTGTATAAAAATAATTTATTGCCTCTTCATTCAATAAATATTCTACTCCTTAATTGGTTCAACAAATACTACAAACTTAGGAAAATGAATACTTGATCCTAATCCTTTACTCTGTTTTCTTTTTCTTTTGCAAATTAAGTTAGTACGTGAAGACCTTTATTTATTAATTTTAAATTATCATTTATTTTAAAATTTTAAACTTATAGGAAAATATGACTTTAAGTTAAAATATTTTAATTAAAATATGGGTTAAATTACAGTCCACATATGCATGATTTGGACTTAAAACTTGCTCTGATATTATTTTAAATCACCCATTATTCCAAAAATTTGAGTTAATAGGAAATTGGGTTTAATTATTTAAATTAATATTTTAACATACTCCTTAAATTATCCTAAAAATAAGTGAAAACTAAAGAAAAACAATGATTAGTTGATCGAATTCTAATACTGACCACTTTTATTATCCAATTTCCCAAAAAAGTTTACAAGTTCTAATTTTGACACCAAACAAAGTATGTGACTTTTAAATATTATATTCCAAATCTTTTGAATTATGTACTCAAAAACTATTAGTAATCATTATTATTTTAATTGTGCATGTAGTTGGAATATATGAATTGCAGAGTACAGAATGGGTGGTGAGGCGTCAACCCAAGGAGATGTCTATAGCTATGGAATTTTTGTGTTGGAGATGTTCATAGGAAAGAGACCCACCAACAAAATGTTTAACAATGATTTTAACCTTCATAACTTTGTTAATACAGTATTGCCATCAAAACTTGTGCAAATTGTGGACCCAAATCTTCTCAAATTAGAAGTGTATGAATTAACAGTGGCAAGAGAAAAAGATGGGTACAACTACAATGATCACGATGATATTGAAGCAATAGAAGAAATGGTTCATATTGAGAAATGAGAACCGAAGCCAGATGAATTCTAATATGCAAAAGTGTTTACTTTTAGTTTTTCAAATAAGCCTTTCTTGTTCACTAGAAGCTCCAAAGAAAGAATGAATATGGGAGATGTCACGAAGAAACTACATCAGATCAAAAATACTTTTCTAGAGGTTGGAAGCCAAGGATAAGGACCAAATGAGGTAAGGTACTACCATTTTTTATTTAGAAGTTCAGCCAAATGATACCCATTCTATAGAGTGACTAAAGTTTGTCCTGTATTATGGGAATTTCCAAATGTCCCAACATGTCACACATAATGAACTTTGCTTTTACAGGAACATGGAGTTTTGTGAAGAAATCAGACTACAGAGAAGTCTCCTTCATAATGCCTCTGTTGAGTATAGGCTTTGCCATTTGTACGTTTTAATTAAGTACTCTGTTGGAATAAATCAGAACATTTGTGAATTGTGAGTGATCAACATGCTTAAGACATTCTTAAAAACATGTGCTAAGCATATTGTGACAATATTACACCCTTGTTTAAAAACATTCGGTCCATAATCTGGTAGGGAGTTACTTTTAGACTTTGGACTCGAGAACCAAAAGTGTAAAAATGGATCAGACAAGGTGAATGTATTACAAATACAAAAATTTTGACGTCTATATTCACAAATTTCCCCAAAAACTAAAATAAAAAAGTAAATAAAACAACAGACAAAAAAAAAAAAAAAAAATCCAAAACGAGGTCCGTCAGTCGGTGTGCTTTAATTAGCATTCTTCTCACTAACGATCATTTCAACGCTTCAAACCCAAACCCGGAGCCCAACAGCTACCATGGTGTGGGACCTAGAGAAGTAAAAGGAGGATTGGATCTGCATTTGTTCGGACAGGTCCCCGTCCTCTTTAATTATCTCATGTGTCTCTATTAAATGTATAGGGTATGCTCGGCAAAGAGACTTTAGTAAGGTAGAAGAGGGGCATTACACTCTAATGATAGATTAGTAAGATACATTAATCAAATTAAAATATTGGGAGAACATTGTAAGTGTAATTTCACCAGCAATAAAAACAGGCAAAGGATAAATGGATTATAAACGTAGGGCATGCTACATAGATTGTCACCGCGTAAAGCATCTTCAGCAATGTTTTTAAACTAGTTTTTTAGCTAAATTTAGCTATTATGTTCCATTTTCGTGCTCAAAGTAAAGGATTTCTCTACATACGCTACATTAAAGGATTTCTCTCTCTATATATATATTTTCTGGGCATTGATAAGACATCACTTGTTCACCTTATAAGACAATTTTCTTCCCAAAACAACAAGACATTTCAAAAAACCCAAAGCTGGAGGTCTATTTATGTTAGATGGGAAGAGACTTTCAGGGTTCGGCCCGCCAAAGACTTTGTTGCCAAAAGACTTTCTCAGCCAGGGGGCTCCGCAGCCAGTGTGTGTCAAGGACTCCAGAATTTGTGTTTTAAAAATTCTAACTTCACAGTTCACACCCTCATACTCTGTATCTTGCTCTACCTCGCACAAAATTCCACAAATACTCTGCTTCCCTTCTCCAGGCATTCCAATGAAGCTTCATAGCGGCAACTTCCGTGCTTTATGCACTGCATACCTTGGAGTCATTCTTCTCTTTTCTATAAGCCTGCTTTGTTTCCAGCCTACCACTCTTGCAGCTGCGGCTCCAACAAACGAGACTGATCGTTTTTCTTTGTTCAGATTCAAAGAAATGATAACCAATGACCCATTTAACATCTTCGCCTCTTGGAATGGCTCTACCCACTTGTGCAACTGGCAGGGAGTTACATGTGGCCTCAAGCATCAAAGAGTTACAGCCTTGGACCTACATGGTAATTCCTTAAGTGGATCCATATCACCTTATATTGGCAACCTCAGCTTTCTTATGGTGTTCAACCTCTCAGACAACTTCTTACACGGCGAAATTCCACAAGAAGTCATTCATCTCTTCCGTCTGCAACGTCTCGATCTTACCAGTAACTCTTTGACAGGGGAAATCCCAAGCAACTTCACCAACTGTCCTGAACTCAGATTCATGCAACTTTCAAAGAATAAACTTACTGGGAATATTCCGATTGAGCTGGGCTCTATGTTGAAGCTTGTAAGACTCCAGATTAATCAAAATAATTTGACAGGAGGCATCCCACCTTCTTTGGGAAATATTTCTACACTCGAAGTACTCGGGCTTGCATTTAATAATTTCGTGGGAAATATTCCGGATGAAATAGGTCGTTTGCAAAGGTTAGTTTACTTCGCAGTTGTGGACAACAATTTGTTTGGTACGTTACCTTCTTCCCTTTACAATATATCAACTCTGAGGTTCTTGCAAGTCGGAGGTAACCAATTTAATGGCACTCTTCCAGCCAATATAGGCCTCACTCTCTCTAATCTCCAAATTTTGAACATCTATAAGAACGAATTCTCTGGTCCAATCCCAATTTCACTATCCAATGTTTCTCGGCTTGAAATAGTTGATCTCTCCTATAACAATTTAATGGGACAAGTTCCAACTGATCTAGGAAACCTGCTAAATGTTCGGTGGATAGCTGTTGATAGAAATTCTCTTGGGGGTAATTCAGCCAATGACTTTGATTTCTTAACATCTTTGCAAAACTGCACCAAACTGGAAAAGCTAGATGTTTCTTATAACAATTTTGGAGGCAGTTTACCTGATTCTATAGGAAATTTGTCTAAGCAACTCAGTGCTTTATATCTTCAAGACAATCAAAAAAAGAATCATCTTCTACACTCCCCAAAACCAACTTTCTTTCAAATGTTTCATACAAGGAGCTCTATCAAACTACTGACGGATTTTCTCCTATCAATTTAATTGGATCTGGTAGTTTTGGCTCAGTATATAAAGGAATTCTTGCTCAGGAAAAAAGTATGGTTGCTGTGAAAGTATTGAACCTTCAACAAAAAGGAGCTTCCAAGACTTTCATGGCAGAATGCAATGTGTTAAGAAATATACGGCATCGGAATCTTGTGAAGATCTTAACTTGTTCCTCAAGTGTGGACTATAATGGCAATGAATTCAAAGCACTAATTTACGAATTCATGGCAAATGGAAACTTAGACAAGTGGCTGCGCCATGATAGAGATGATGAAAGTCCACCAAGATATTTGAACCTCCTTCAAAGACTAAATATTGTGATTGATGTAGCTTCTTCACTACATTATCTTCACGATCATTGTGAAACACCAATCATTCATTGTGATTTGAAGCCAAGCAATGTTCTTCTTGATGATGACATGGTTGCTAAAGTAAGTGATTTTGGTTTGGCAAGGATCCTCACTACAACAAATGATGATTCTCAAAATCAAACTAGCACAGTTGGAATAAAGGGTACTATTGGCTACACTGCTCCAAGTACATAACTACTTTGATCTTAAATCGTTTGAATCATGATTTTGTTAAAGTTGAAAAGTATTAATAACCGTCTTTTTACTATGCTCTAAAAATTCATTTTAGCCTTGTCGATATTATTTCCTTAAGGCTCTGCATACTTATTCTGATAACATGTCATATATCAAATTGATAATTATATGTCGGCTAACACCTAACAAGAAGCAGAACATGTAAAGTGTAAAACCTGCTATGAAAATGGTGAGAATAACTTTTTTCAAAATAAAACTGGTCTTCTGTATACATTGCTTGAAAATATTGGTCACATATAGTATTTAGGCTTTGATAGAGGTTAATAGGGCGTGCATGCATAATAAAAGACATATGCATGGCATAGCTGCGTTGGACTAGACAATATGTAAATTATTTTAATTGAAGTATGGGATAAATTACGGTACAAGGTTTAGATATAGAACTTTGCTTTGATATTATTTTAATTTTTAAAGGGAAAAATCCACATACCCTCATCAATTACCACCTAATTGACAATGTCTCTCCCAAACTTTTAATTATGACAGTATCCTCCCAAGCTTGGGAACAAACAATATGTAAGCTATTTTAATTGAATGAGGGGATACATTACATATAACTTAAAACTTTACTCTGCCTTTCAAAGAAAAAAAAAACTTTACTCTGATAGTATGTTAAATCTCCACTTATCCCCAAAACTTAAGGTGATAAGAAATTATGAATTTAATTATTTAAATTATTAAGTTAATGTACTCCTTAACTTGTCCAACAAATAAGGGATAACTAAGGAAAGATAATGATTAGTTGATCTGATTGCAATGCTAGCTTATTTTATTATCCAATTTTCCAAAATCTTTCACAAGTTCTAATTTTAAAATATAGACTATTTTTTATATAATTTTTTTAAGACTAAATAAAATATGCACTTTTTAAATATTAAATCCCATATCTTTTAAATTACGTACTAAACAACTATTAGAAATCATTATCATGTTAATTGTACGTCCGTATGATATATATGAATTGCAGAGTATGGAATGGGTGGTGAGGCATCAACACAAGGAGATGTCGATAGCTATGGAATATTTGTGTTGGAGATGTTCACGAGAAAAAGACCTACTGACACAATGTTTAAAGATGGTTTCAACCTTCATAACTATGTTAATATGGCATTGCCAGAAAAAATTGTACAAATTGTAGACCCAAATCTTCTCAAAAGAGAAGTAAATGAATCAGCAATGGCAATGGAAGAAGATGACTACAACTATAATGATCACAATGATATTGAGGCAGTAGACGAAAGAGTCCTTATTCAGAATCTAAGCCAGATGAATTCTAATGTGCGAAAGTGTCTACTTTCAATTTTCAAGATCGGCATTGCTTGTTCATTAGAATCACCAAAAGAAAGAATGAATATGGAAGATGTCACCAGGGAACTTCATCGGATCAAAAATGCTTTTCTAGTGGTTGGAAGCCATGGATAAGGAGCATGAGAGGTAAGGTACTACAAATTTGATTTAGAAGTTCCCCCAATGATAAACAATCTGTAGAGTGACTAGAGTCTATCTCAAGTATATTTTATTTTGGCCTTAAATTTCAAATCTTAAAGTTTCCAAATAATAGGTAGATGACCTGCCACCACTTTTCAGTGATCTTATTACTTAAGGATTTCCACCTTATTTAAGTCCACAGCTAACCTTATAAGTGAATTCAAATTTTTTTCCTAATGCTTTTAGAGAAATTTGTTTAATTTGTTTCTTGTATATTTTCCAACATGACAAATTTATTCAACTTCTACTTTTGTAGGAAAATGGAGTTTTGTAAAGAAATGTACAGATTGCAGAAAAAGTCTCCTCTGTAATACCCTTGTCGAGCATTGACTAGGCTGTTTGTGCGAGTATGTACGTATTTTGTTGGAATAAATCAAACCGACTTTTGATCAACATGTATGAGAATGAGACAATGTATTTTCTTAAGAACTTGTATTTAAGCATATGATAATGGACCAAGATATATGAGAATAATGTCATTAGGAGCTATTATATATTTTCGAACCTTTCTTTTATTTTTATTTTTTTATTTAATATGGGAGAGTAAGTGTAATATTTTGACAGGAGATGAATTTTTATTGGATTTCAGTTTAATGGTAGTTTTATGAGTGTTAAAAATTGTGCAAAAAAATAAGAGTAAGTGCACATGGCATTCCTTATAAAAATTGAGTATTTATAATTACTCTGTAGTCTTTGTGGTCATCATAGTCACGTGCGGTGTTAATAATTTGTTCATATTTTTTTTATATTTTTTTAAAATTTAATAAATTAGTCATTAAATTTATAAAATTTATCATTAATTTATGTAAAATTCATATAAATTTTGTAAGAAAATATCAACAAAACATTGGACACTAATTATTTTCGTATATGAAAAAGGTCTTTGGTGGGCGGTAGGCATAATAATATATATGTAAAATTGGAACCCGCATCGCGATCGGTGCAGTTGATGCCTTTTATTGCATTTATTCGGATCGGTCCACGGCCACCTGCCCTCTGACATTAACCTCACTACTCTGACATTAATTCAGTTGTAAGACTTTTCTTTGGAAAACAACAACCAGACATTTTGTTCGACGGGCCATAGACTTTGTTGCCCAAAGACTCAGTCAGCGTTAAATTGGCGGGCCCAGGGAGCACTGCCGGTGAAACTTCACAGTTCACACCTGGCCCCTACAAAGAGGGAAAGGGCTCCTCTCCGGTGCTATATTAAGCTCTTATTGAATAAATTATTTACAATACATAATGCTCTATTTATAGAGCTTATACATAAATGTAATCTTAATCAAATTTTCTAATTTAGGGTGACCAAATCATAATCAAATCCTCTAAATTAGGCTAATCTAATCTTTGTCAAATTCTTAACTTTAGGGTCATTCAAATATACTTTTACATCATCCTTCAAACTCAATGTGAAAACTTGTAAGACCTTGAGTTTGCATCTTGATCGATGACAAAGGCCAAGATCATCAATGGATTTTGAACATCGACAACTTTTGGCCAGAATGGAAATGGGCATGGGCAAAGCCACAAATGCCAAAATACAAATAATGGGCTAATAACCAAATATAAAAGTCAACAATTGGCTAAAATGAGCATGAGTTTAAAACAATGCCACAAAAGGTCGGCCTGAGTTTTAAACAATATCACAAAGGCCAAAATTGGCATGGACAATACCATAAATACCAAATTACAAATAATGAGCTAATGACCAAATATGAAAGAAAAATGAGCAACCTGGGCCTCTTTTGGTTGGGCAACTTGGGCTTTTTTTTTTTCTTTTTTTTTTTTTCTTAAAAAAGAAGGACTATTCTCATATTAGATAAGTTGGGATAAAAATAACCTTATTACCGTAACCAAACAACTCCTAATATAACAGCTAAACAAGAATATCATATTCCTAAACTAGAATAGGAATAACTTTGCACTTAAGTGGGGATAACTCACACCTATAGCCAAACATATTCCTTCTTCAATTTCTTATCCAAATTTTTGGCACATGCTACTTTTGGCCTCCTACCACGTACAGCATACCTACAAGCCTCATAGGATGCCATAAAACATGCCATTTGAAGTCGGAGGTGGAGGTAAACATTGCTACAGCGGTGTTGGGCCTTGACAACCGTGGAGAAGGCTCTGAGACGAAATCTGAGGGAGACGAAAACAGTGGAGAAGTTGACGCTGGAGAGGATGGCTAAGGTGGTTGCGCTGCTGCACTTCGTGGACTTGTCGCTGGTAGGTGGCAAAGATAGGCGGTGAACGACGCAGTTGAGCAGTGCTTTCTGGACGGTGGACAGCCACTTATGATGGAAGGCGACGCCGGGCACCGGATCTGAGGTGGGGATGGCGGAAGAGAGATCAAATAAGGTTGTGAGTGGTGGAATCCGAAGTTGTCCGTGACAGGAGGCAGTGTGACGGTGATCTGCTATTGGATTGCCAGTGAAGGCCAGGTGGAATTGGTCACTGGAGGCGGCAAAAGTTGTTAGAACCACAGTTGATTTTTTTTTTTTTTTTAATCTAGCCGTATATAGTATAAGATCTATGCAAAGAAATCTGCAAAAATACTGACAGTAAAGAACAAGAAAACAAAATAAAAGAAAATAATAATAAAAAAAAATTCACAGGACCACTTTGGCATTAGCTGAAAAGCTTTAATACCATGTAGAAATTCATAATGAAATAGAAAAAGAAATAAATTGCTGAAATAATAAAATAGGGACAAAGAGATTTTTATGTGGTTCGGTTAACGACCTACATCCATAGATAAAACTCAAAATGTTACATTAAGTTCTTATTGAATAAATTGTTTACAATACATAATGTTCTATTTATAGAGCTTATACATAAATGTAATCTTAATCAAATTCCCTAATTTAGGGTGATCAAATCATAATCAAATCACTTAAATTAGGCTAATCTAATCGATCTTCATCAAATCCCTAACTTTAGGGTTCTTCAAATATACTCCAACACATAATACCCTGTACGTAATTTTGCTCTACCTCTCACAAAATCTCACAAATACTCTGCTTCCCTTCTCTCCATTCCAGTGAAGCTCCATACCCGCAACTTATTACCTGCGCGCGATACGCACTACATACCTTGTTCTCTTTTCTGTAACCCTCCTATGCTTTCAACCTGCCACTCCAACCAACGAGACAGATCGTGTGGCTCTACTCAAATTCAAAGAAATGATACCCAATGACCCATTTAACATCTTCATCTCTTGGAATGATTCTATCCACTTTTGCAAATGGCAGGGAATTACATGCGGCCGAAAGCATCAAAGAGTTACGGCCTTGGACCTACCGGGCTATACGTTAGGTGGATCCATATCTCCTTACATCTGCAACCTCAGCTTTCTTAGGTTCGTCAACCTCTCATGCAACTTCTTACATGGCGAAATCCCACAACAAGTCACTCATCTCTTCCGGCTGCAAAATCTCACTCTTAGCATTAACTTATTAACGGGGGAAATTCCAAGCAACTTTACCAACTGTCCTCAACTAAGATTCTTGGACTTCAAAAGGAATAATCTTACTGGGAATATTCATGTTGAACTCAGCTCTTTAAAGAGGCTTGTGTGGCTTGATTTTCCACAAATCATTTGACGGGAGGCATCCCACCTTCTCTGGGAAATGTTTCTTCACTCCAACTACTTGACTTTTCGCTCAATCATTTCGTGGGAAATATTCCAGATGAAATAGGCTGTTTGCAGAGGTTATCTCAATTGCACGTACGTATTGAGCAATCAATTGTCTGGTATGTTCCCATACTCTCTTTACAATACATCCACCTTGATCTCCCTCCAAACCGCACTTAACAGACTTACAGGCACTCTTCCAGCCAACATAGGCCTCGCCCTAGCCTCTTCAATCTCCGAATTTTGAACATCAATGCTAAGTTGCTAACGAATTCTCTGGTCCAATCCCAGTTTCACTATCCAATGCTTCCCATCTTCAAACTCTTGATCTCAACGAAAACAATTTCGTGGGACAAGTTCCAACTGATCTAGGCAACTTGTGAAATCTCTATGTTGTCAGTGTCGGTGGAAATAACCTTGGAAGTAATTCAGCCAAGGACTTGGATTTCTTAACATCTTTGAAAAACTGCACCAAACTAGAACGACTAAGTTTTTCTCTCAACAATTTTGGAGGCAGTTTACCTAATTCTATAGGAAATTTGTTGACGCAACTCAGTGTTTTATATGCTGGTTACAATCAAATATTTGGAATTATTCCTGCTGCGTTGGAGAATATCATCAACTTAAGTATGCTTAGCATGCCAAAATGCCTCTTCATAGGCACCATCCCCAATTATTTTGGCAAGTCTCTAAAGCTGCAAGGATTATATTTGCATGGAAACAGATTGTCAGGATACATACCATCCTCTCTAGGCAACCTCACTCAGTTGGTCGAACTTTGCTTATTACATAATAAATTGAGAGGAAGCATTCCATCAATTTTTGGAAACTGCAAAAGTTTTCAGCTCTTAGACATTGCAGAAAATAATCTTAGCTACAACTCAACATATCACAAAACTCATTCTCTGGCACCCTGCCCGTGGAAGTAGGAAATTTAAAGAATATTTATTGATTGGATGTCTCGAAAAACAACTTTTCTAGTGAGATCCCCCGAACCATTGGAGATTGCTTGAGTTTGATGAACCTTTACTTGTAGGGTAACTCATTTCAGGGAAACATACCTCCATCTTTGGCTTCCTTGAAAGACCTTCGGTACGCAGATCTTTCACGAAACAATTTGTCAGGGTTAATTCCTACAGATATACAGCAACTTTCCATTCTACTATATTTGAATTTTTATTTTAATAATTTGGTGGGCGTAATACCAACTCAAGGAGTCTTCCGAAATGCAAGTGCAATATTAGTGATGGGAAATAAAAAGCTTTGTGTAGGTATCCCATAACTGCAATTGCAAGCATGCAATGTCAAAGTTATGAAGCAAGGAAAATCCCATGTATTCAAATTAACTGCCATAATTGTTAGTGGGGTTTTATGTTTCATTCTATTTTTATCATTTCTTGTCCTTTATAGGAGGAGAAAATTAAAAAAAAATCATCTTTTACACTCCCCAAGACCAACCAACTTTCAAATGTTTCATACAAGGAGCTTTATGAAATGACGGACAGATTTTCTCCTACCAATTTAATTGGATCTAGTAGTTTTGGCTCTGTATATACAGGAATACTTGATCAAGAAAAAATGATGATTGCTGTGAAAGTTTAGAACCTTCAACGTAAAGGAGCTTCATGGCGGAATGCAATGCCTTAAAAATATATGACATTGAAATCTTGTTAAGATCTTAACTTGTTGCTCCAGTGTGGACTATAATGGTGATGAATTCAAGGCTCTAGTTTACGAATATATGGCAAATGGAAACTTAGACAAGTGGCTGCACCAAGACGGAGAAAATGAAAGTCCACCTCGACATTTGAACCTCATTCAAAGATTAAATATTACGAACTGATGTAGCTTCTGCACTACACTATCTTCATGATCATTGTGAAACATCAGTTATTCATTGTGATTTAAAGCTAAGCAATATTCTTCTTGATGATGACATGATTGCTAGAGTAGGTGATTTTGGTTTGGCGAGGATCCTCTCAACAACAAATGATATTTCTCAAAATCAAACTAGCACAGTTGGAATAAAAGGTACTATTGGCTACATTGCTCCAGGTATGGAACGACTCCAATTTTAAATCCTCTAATCATGATTTTGACCAAGTTGAAATGTATCACTAACAGTCTTTTTACGATGCTCTTTATACTCATTTTCGCCTTGGCTTACATATTCATTTAATTAGCATTTCCTTAAGGCTCTCCACATTTAACCTACTAGCATTTCAATTAGATATATCAAATTAATACGTTGGCTAATGGAAAACATGTAAACCCGGCTGTAAAAATAGTGGGAACAGCTTAACTTTTTCAAGAGAGAAATGGTCTTTTGCATATATTGCTCGGGAATAATAGGGCATGCATATATGAGGATTTGACAACAATTAAACAAGTATTGAATTAGTTATAAATATGAGAAAATATAAATATATATATACTAGACTTGAGGTGAAGATATTTTGTTAGTAAAAGTTAAAGAACTTAGACAGGATATTAAAATTGGAAATCATGCATATATGGTTCGATCATAAATGAGAAAATTTCATTTCAGATAGTTAAAAACTAAGGAAAGAGATTGATTAGTTGAACAGATTCTATTAAATTTAATGGCCTCTTTTATTATCCAATTTTCCAAAATCTTTTATAAGTTCTAATTGTTAAATACAACGATTATTCACCTTATTTTCTAACTCTAAATAAAATATGTAAATTCTGAATATTAAATCCCAACTCTTTTAAATTACTTATTAAACAACAATTAGAAATCATTATATATTATGTTAATTGTGCATATGAAATATATAAATTGCAGAGTACGGAATGGGTGGTGAGGCATCAGCACAAGTAGATGTCTTTAGTTACGGTATATTTGTGTTGGAGATGTTCACGGGAAAGAGACCCACCGACAAAATGTTTAAAGATGATATCAACCTTTGTAACTTTGTTAATACTGCATTGCCAAAGAAGCTTGTACAAATTGTGGACTCAAATCTTCTCAAAAGAGAAGTAAATGAATTAGCAATGGTAAGAGAAGAAGACGGCTATGACTACAATGATCACAATGATATTAAGGCATTAGATGAAAGAGTCCATATTGAGAACCTAAGCTAAATGAGTTCTAATGTGCAAAAATGCCTACTTTCAATTTTTCAAATCAGCCTTGCTTGTTCATTAAAATCACCAAAAGAAAGAATGACAAAGTTGTTTTTGTTTTTTCATGTTCCAAATATAATCAAGTACTTGTACTTTTGTAGGAAAACTGAGGTTTGTGAAGAAATCAGATTGCAGAAAAGTCTCCGGCCTTTGTAACTTTAATGGCCCCGATGAGCATTAATTGGCTTGGCTGTATGTGCGCGTATGTATTTTGTTGGAATAAATCAAACGAACTTTTTATCTACATGTTTAAGCATATATACTGTAACACATGACTTGACCATCAAATGTCCTGATTTGATTTGAATAAGTGATTCGGTTCTTTTTGCCCCTGGTTTGTGCTTAAGCAAGGCAAGTTCTTCTGGTTCATACTCCATTGGTATAATATTATCCGTTTTAGGCCTCAACATGTACAGTTTTGTTGTTGGGTTTACCCCAAAATGCCTCATTATTTAGAGAGAACATACTCTATATAACCACATCCACTTTCTCACACCCAAGCAATATGGGATGCTACAATCACTCATCTTAAGGCCCAGTGTCCTTGTTGGAGATCCTCATAGACTTGTGTACATTCCTCTCATCTCAGATTTGGCTTCTTGTCATGTCTTACGTCGGAAGTTTATTAAACATTGAAAATGTAAAGAGGGAGAGAAGGAATAACACTAGAGAGAATATTAGGGCTACATTGTTTTCCCTTGATACATTTCATTTCATAGATGGGTTTATTTATACAATAGATTTATTAGCCGTTATAATATAGCTGTTGCATTGTTTTCTTTTGTTACTTTATTTCATTTTCTTGCTTTGTCTCTGTTACGGAAGTAACATAAAGATAAAGTAGACACTAAATTATAGTAGTTTTATATTTAAAATGAATTAGATTTCATTTAGATTAGTTTGTTATCAGTATTTTTAGATTAGAGATATTTATTTGTATTTCAATTATCTAGATCTAGTTATCTTTTTAAGTTTATCTTCAGTATAAGAGTTTTACTCCAAGTCTAAATCGTTGTAATATTCCTATTTAAAGGATGATATTTTAATAAAAAAGGATCAGAAAATTAATCCCAAACCTTGAGTTTGAAAAGGTTTTAGGTTTCCTCAAAATCTAAAAGGGATTTCCTTTTGATGCCTTTATTTTATTTTGTCTTGCTTTGTCTCATTGCCTTGTATGCTTTGACTTTCCTTTTGATGCTTTGTTTCTTTGTCTTACAAATAATGCTAAATTGCCTTATATGTCTTAAATTGATACTTGTTCAAGATATAACAATGATGGAACAATCACAAATGGTGCTGAAGTCAACAACCTTGTCAATCAAGATCTAATTTGCCATGTTGAGATTTATGACTTTGGCAATTAAACTATTCAAAATAGCCCAATCACCACCAACAATAAGCTTTTTTGGTTAATTTTAATTCAAATTTCAAGAACAGCCACCTAGAACAGAGGCCAAGACAAAAGAATACAAAATGGGGCAACATTGGAAGAAAATAATTTCTAGACCTTGAGGACAATTTACAGAGTAACATAAAGATAAAGTAGACACTAAATTATAGTAGTTTTATATTTAAAATGAATTAGATTTTATTTTAGATTCCAATATTTATTTGTATTTCAATTATCTAGATCTAGTTATCTTTTAAGTTTATCTTGATTCCTTCCTTCTTCCTTCTTCTTTCCTATTTAAAGGATGGTATTTTAATAAAAAGGATCAAAATTAATCCCAAACCTTTCTTTCTTTTTGCTTAGATAATGATCTTTTATTGATTGATAGCTAATAAATCTTAATTTTATTTCAATTGATAATTTATTGATTTTGTGTTTCAAAATTTTATTTAGCTCACAATTTTAGTTTTAATTGAATTTTGAAGCTAAAATTTGACAATTTAGATTCGACAATTATATTCGATAGCCCGCAATGTAAATCTGGCAAGGCTCGTTGCAAATATCAAACATAGTAAAAATAGCAAGCTAATAAAAGTGAAACAATGCCAGACAGCTACTCCACGACAGTTTTTTTTTTTTACAGCACTTCCTCTTCCCAACACCCGTCACTTTCTTTTCTTTTCTTTTATTTTTTTCCTCCTCCCACGCCTTGTCTCCCATTCCCTTCTTTCAGCTTTTTATGTTTTTCTGTCTTTTCTCTCCTTCCCCACGCAGCTGAATAGGTTTCTTCCCCATTTTTTTCTTTCTTTTCTGTTCTTACCTTCTCCCCTTCGTGGGAGAGTGAGGCAGACAGGTTTTTATTTATTTATTTATTATTACCTTCTCCCCTTCGTGGGAGAGCGAGGCAGACAGAGGGATCAAGAAATTTTTTTTTTTCTTTCTCTTTGATGTCGAATACAATCTTGGGGTTGGAGGAGAGGATCAGGGCAGTACCTCGTGGGAGTGATCTGGGTCATGGGAGTGAGCTGGGTCGCCGGACTGGCAAACGTGGGCCGTGGGCGTCCGGTGGCAGTGGACGTGGAAGATCCAGCCTCTTAGAAGGTAGCCTCTTTTCTTCCTTTTCTTCTTTCTTTCTGTTATTTCCTTCTCCCCTTCACTTCATTTTGAAATAAGAATGAAGTGGGGAAGTGAGGCAAACAGCGGCAAAAGGCTGGACCTATGAGCAGCGTGAGGTATGCAACGGAATAAACTCAAGGATTGAGAATCTAGGGTGTGGCATTGGTGTTTGAAGAGAGTGATTTGTGTTGATGGGTGCTGATTATTGAAGTGCTGAAAAAGCCAGGATCAGTAGAAATGGCATGAGCCAGCAGGCTCTGATACCACATGCAAGTTTATTAAACATTGAAAATGTAAAGAGGGAGAGAGGGAATAACACTAGAGAGAATATTAGGGCTACATTGTTTTTCCTTGATACATTTCATTTCATAGATAGGTTTATTTATATAATAGATTTATTAGCCGTTATAATATAGTCATTGCATTGTTTCCTTTTGTTGCTTTATTTCATTTTCTTGCTTTGTCTTTACATTACTTGGCTGTGAAAAGATAATGTGTTTATACCAAATGAGAGCCCCTATGGTTAGGTCCTCCTATAAAAGTGGTGTTTTGCATAACCCAATAAATAGAAGCCACATGATCATTTTCAAAAAATTGCAAAAAACCAAAATGTGAACATAAACAGCAAATCATAGTGAAAAAAAAATACAAAAAGACCCTAAAACCAATAGACCCAGCAGACCCACAAAAAGACCACGCCGGCTATGGGTCTGGCCAAACCCACGCCGGCAATGGGTCTAACCGCCAGCCGTGGATCTGGCCTGACCCACGCGGCCGTGGCCGTGGATCTGAACTGAAAAAGTTATGAAATGGCAGCTCCCCCATGCGTCTGCATTTGCGTGTATAAACTGTAACCTTTCACAGAGACTACCATGAACGATTTATATATATATATATATATATATATATATATATATATATATATACATCACTCCATTGCTAAGCTCCCCACCCCACCATTTTGTTCTTCATTAAATTTCAGGGTTTTCTCTCTCTTTCTCTTTGAAGCTTGTGCTCTATTTTGGAACAGAGACGCCATGGCGACTGGAGTTTCAATTACTTCAAGCGCATCAACGCACTATTTCAAACAAAAAACTCACCAGATTCCAACACCCTTTTCCAATTCAATCTCCTGCTCGCTAAAAATATGTAGAATTTCTTCTAACACTAGGAAAAACAAGACCTTGAGAATATGCTTGGTCATGGAGAAGAAAGCAGAGGACGTTATCCAAGTTGACGAAGAAATTAACACTTTGAAATCCGGCGATGGTATAAACAACCAGATCACAGGCGCCTCACGTGCGGCAGAGAGAATGGAGAGGAAAAGATTCGAAAGATATACTTATCTTGTCGCTGCAATCATGTCCAGTCTCGGAGTCACTTCCATGGCCACCACATCTGTTTATTCATACTTGTGGTCGTGGATCTTAACTGAAAAATCCGTGGATCTAAACTGAAAAAGCCGTGGCCATGGCCGTGAAAAACACAAAGATGCATTTTTTTCTGGTGGGTCTGGCCGGTCGTTACCCGCTGTGGGTCACCGGAGCAAGACCCATAAAAAAAACCATAAAACCAGACCCATCGGAGCAAAAATCAGACCCATTAAATTTCAGAGACCCGTTCGAGACCGGTATGGGTCTGGTGAACCAGATCGGGCGGCCATGGTGCAAACCAACGAACCCAGCCGCTGGTTTCTTCCTTTGACGAAGGCGCCATCGTCTTTCTATATTCTCTTTCTTTTTTCAGCATTTTCTTTTCTTTCTATCTAGTATATTTGGGCTTATTACATTTTGGTGCAATTGCTTAGGTGTCAACTAAGGATTGGATGCTGTAAAACCAGCCTTTTAAGGCTCATCTAGACCGGATCAAAGTTTAATTTATATCAAATATGTTGGTATGAGGCCTTTTAAGATAAACCTAATAGCAAAATCGTGTGGGCTAAAGCTCAATCTCCAATATTTGTCCATCAATACATAATAATAAATTCTCTGGGTCAAACCAAGTTGGATAGAGAAACCTACCACATGTCAAGTCCAGGTGTTGGTGGAAAAAATCTTGGAAGTAATTCAGCCGAAGATTTGGATTTCTTAACATCTTTGGGAAACTGCACCAACCTGGAATAGCTAGCTTTTTCTGATAACAATTTTGGAGTAAGTTTTCCTAACAATTTTCAAGATGGGCTTCATTTCAAAACGATAAAGTTTTATATAAATAATATTTATATCTCAGTTGGTCAAGATTGATCCAACCGAGATATATAATTTAGCGTTGAAACTGATTAAGAATCATATATATTAGGGGTGTAAAAAAAAATCGGGGAACCGGAACCGGAACCGAAAAGCTGGGAAACCAACAACAAGGAAACCAGGGTCCCGATTCCGATTCCGGTACCCGGTTTTTGGTACCGGGTTTGGAACAATTACAACAAAGCTCCTTTAATTTGGACAAAAATACTAACATATTTTTTAAAAAATAACCAACTTATGAAAAAAAAAAAAAAAAAGGCTTATTTTAGGCCCAACCTAAGATAAGCCCCAAAAGTAATTTTTTTTCAAAAAATCGGTTACCGGACTGGGTACAATCGGAACCGGTTGGTAATCGGGACCCCGGTTTTACTGGGGTCCTGATTCCGGTTCCGGTTTCACAAAACAAGGAACCGGAGTACCCTGGTTTCGATTCCTGGTTTTGGTCAAAAACCAGGAAACTGGACCAGATTGACACCCTAATATATATATGGCCGTATTTTGAAAAAGGTGCTATAAATAATTTTCTTTGTAAAGACATCACTTTCTTTTTGTAATTACTATTATTTTCTGGCATAAGACATCACTAGTATAACTTTTTCTTCCGAAAACAACTAGACATTTGAAAAAAAAGAAAAAGAAAGGTTGGAGGTCTATTTCTCTTAAGATAGGAAGTGACTTTCAAGGTTCGGCCAGCCAAAGACTTTGTTGCCAAAAGACGTTGTCAGCGTTGATTTAGCAGGCCAGGTGCGGTGCGGTTTAAAAATTCGAGAAATTATAAAAATGATTTTCTCAACTATAAACCATCATCTTATATTAAATTAGAGAATTTATTATTTAATTTTTGTAGGACCCATATAAATTCACAAATCAATAATGAATCCATTAGATTTACAGAAAAAGATGATTGAAAACAGGTTAAAAGAAATAATATGTAACATATTTTCTAATAGGTAAAAGTTAGAATTATTTATGTTATTTATTTTACTCTACTATTTATTTATTTTCCCATTTGATTATTAATTTCTTCACCAACTTCCCCAGTTCATACCCTAGCTGACCCCTACAAAGAGCACACATAATACTCTGTATCTTCCTCTGCCTCTCACAATATTTCACAAGTACTCTGCTTTCCCTTCTCCATTCAAATGAAGCTTCATACTTGCAACTTACTTGCACTATGCACCACATTCCTAGGTGTTATTCTTCTCTTTTCTATAACCCCAAGATGACTCCAACCTACCACTGCCGCTCCAACAAACGAGACAGATCGTTTGGGTTTGCTCAAATTCAAAGAAATGATACCCAACGGCCCATTTAACATCCTCACCTCTTGGAATGATTCCATCCATTTCTGCAACTGGCATGGAGTTACATGCGGCCCCAGGCATCAAAGAGTTACGGCCTTGGACCTAACTGGCTTTACTTTAGGTGGATCCATATCACCATACGTGGCAACCTCAGCTTTCTTAGGGTGCTCAACCTCTCAGACAACTTCTTACACGGCGAAATTCCACAAGAAGTCACTCATTTGTTCCGCCTGCAACATCTCAATCTTAGTAGCAACTTGTTAACAGGGGAAATTCCAAGCAATTTCACCAACTGTCCTCAACTCAGAGTCATCAACTTTTCCAGGAATAATCATAGTGGGAATATTCCTGTTGAATTGGGGTCTTTAAAGAGGCTTGTGTGGCTTGCAATTTCCGTGAATCAATTGATGGGAGGCATCCCACCTTCTTTGGGAAATGTTTCTTCACTCCAAGTACTCGACTTTTCGCTTAATAATTTCGTTGGAAACATTCTTGACGAAATAGGCCGTTTGCAAAGGTTGGATTACTTCGGAGTTGTGGACAATAAAATGTCTGGTACGTTCCCTTATTCCCTTTACAATATATCAACTTTGAGGGCCATTTATGCCGGAGATAACATACTTAACGGCACTCTTCCAGCCAACATAGGCCTCACTCTCCCTAATCTCCGTATTTTGTCCAACGGCAGTAACGAATATTTCTCTGGTCCAATCCCAGTGTCGCTATCCAATGCTTCCTAGCTTGAATTACTTGATTTCGTGTATAACAATTTCGTGGGATAAGTTCCAACTGATCTAGGAAACCTGCTAAATGTTCAGATACTGATTGTTGATGGGAATAATCTTGGAAGTAATTCAGCCGAGTACTTGGATTTCTTAACATCTTTGAAAAACTGTACCAAACTGGAAAAGCTTGGTTTTTCTGATAACAATTTTGGAGGTAATTTACCTGATTCTATTGGAAATTTGTCGAAGCAACTCAGTTCTTTAAATATTGTTCACAATAAAATGTCTGAAATTATTCCTACAGCATTAAAAAATCTCATCAACTTAAGTATCCTTTGTCATGTAAGAAAACCTGTTCACAGGCCCCATTCTTGTTTATTTTGGGAAGTTTCAAAAGCTACAAGGGTCGGCTTTGAATGGAAATAGATTGACAGGAGACATTCCATCCTCTATAGGAAATCTCCTTCAATTGGTCCAACTTCTCTTATTAAATAATGAATTGGAAGGAAGCGTTCCATCAAGTTTTGGAAACTTCAAACGTTTGCAGTTCTTGGTCATTTCAAAAAATAACCTTAGTGGATCCATACCCAAAACAAGCCTTTCTTCCCAATTACTAGGACTCTACTTATCACACAACTCATTAACGGGCATCCTACCTATGGAAGTACGCAATTTGAAAAATATTGTGGATTTGGATGTCTCCAAAAACAATTTGTTTGGTGAGATTTCTTTGGAGATTGCTCGAGTTTGCAGAACCTCTCCTTGCAGGGTAATTCATTTGAAGGAAATTTACCTCCGTCACTAGTTTCATTGAAAGATCTTCGTTATGCAGATCTTTCACGAAACAACTTGTCAGGATTAATTCCTAAAGATCTATAGAATGTTTTAGTTCTATTATATTTGAATATTTTCTTTTAATAATTTGGCGGGCAAGGTACCAACCAATGGAGTCTTCAGAAATGCAAGCACAATATTAGTGATTGGAAATAAAAATCTTTGTGGGGGTATCCTAGAACTACAATTGCATGCATGCGATGTCAAAGCCATGAGGCAAGGAAAATCCCATGCATTCAAATTGATAGCCGTAGTTGTTAGTGGGTTTTATGTTTCATCCTATTTTCATCATTTCTTATCCTTTATAGGAGGACAAAATAATAAAAAAAAAAAAGAATCATCTTCTACACTCCCAAAAACTAACCAACTTTCAAATGTTTCATACAAGAAGCTCTATCAAACAACTGACATATTTTCTCATAGTAATTTAATTGGATCTGGTGGTTTTGGCTCTGTATATAAAGGAATTCTTAATCATGAAAAAAAGATGGTTGTTGTGAAAGTATTGAACCTTCAAGAGAAATGAGCTTCCAAGAATTTCATGGTTGAATGCAATGCCTTAAGAAATATACAGCATCGAAATTTCATTAAGATTTTAACTTGTTGCTCCAGCATGGACTACAATGGCAATGATTTCAAAGCTCTAGTTTACGAATTCATTGAAATGGAAACTTAGACAAGTGGCTGCGCCAAGATATTGATAGTGAAAATCGACCACAACATTTGAATCTCCTTCAAAGACTAAATATTGTGATTGATGTAGCTTTTGCGTTACAATATCTTCATGATTACTGTAAACCACCAATTATTCATTGTGATTGATAGCCAATCAATGTTCTTCTTGATAATGATATGATTGCTAAAGTAAGTGATTTTGGTTTGGCAAAGATCCTCTCTACAACAAAGGATGTTTCTCAAAGTCAAACTACCACAGTTAGAATAAGGGGTACTATTGGTTATGTTGCACCAGGTACATAACTACTTA
Source organism: Carpinus viminea (assembly GCA_013348765.1). Classification (NCBI taxonomy): domain Eukaryota; kingdom Viridiplantae; phylum Streptophyta; class Magnoliopsida; order Fagales; family Betulaceae; genus Carpinus; species Carpinus viminea. The sequence goes on from CP054667.1 coordinate 48,467,887, forward strand.
CATGTTTATACCCTCTAAATCATGGTTTTGATCAACTTTAAAAGTGTTACTACCTATCTTTCTACTATATATACTACATATATTCATTTTAGCCTTGTCGATTTCTATTTGCTTAAGTTTCTCCATGCTTAATTATGTTAGCTAACAAGAAGGAAAACGTGTAAACCTTTCTGTAAAAGTGGTTGGAATAAATTTTTCAAGAGAAAACTAAGCTTTTGTATAGCTCGGGAAATTGGCCACACAAGATATTTAGGCTTTGATAGAAATTAACAGAGCGTGCATATATATTGAATAAAAATTTGTCCAACAAATAAAAATAAATAGACAATGACTAGTTGATATATATGATCCTAATATTTGCCTCATTTATCATCCAATTTCTCAAAAATTGTTCACAAGTTCTTATTATAAATTAGAGACTATTTGTCGAATTTTATTATGTTAATTGTGCATATATGAAATATATGAATTGCAGAGTATGGAATGGGTGGTGAGGCATCAACACAAAGAGATGTCTATAGCTATGAGATATTTGTGTTGGAGGTACTTATAGGCAAAAGACCCACCGAGAAAATGTTTAAAGATGGCTTCAACCTTCATGACTTTGTTAAAATGGCATCGCCAAAAAAACTTGTGCAAATTGTAGACCCAAATCTTCTCACAAGAGAAGTGGAAGATTTATAAGTGGCAACAGAAGAAGATAACTATAACAACGATGATCACGATGATATTGAGGCAATAGGAGTCCTTATTGAGAACCTAAGCCAGCAGAATTTTAATGCACAAAAATGCCTACTTTCAATTTTCAAGATTGGCCTTGCTTGTTTGTTAGAATCGCGAAATGAAAGAATGATTATGGGAGATGTCACCAGAGAACTACATCGGATCAAAAATGATTTTCTACAAGTTGAGATCCATGAATAAGGACACAGTAAGGTAAGGTACTACAAATTTTGATTTAGACGTTTAGCCAATGATAGACAAGTAGACTTTCCATCGATGCTATTAGGATGAAAACATTCATTTAAGAGTTTTTACCATATTTAAGGGTTTTTTTTCTTTCCTAAGCAAAAAGACAGGAATGAGCAACCAATGTAATTTTTTCATTTGGGCGTGACTATCGAGATTTCCACCTGCTGTGGAATATTTGGTTTGAGCCATAGCTATTGTTTGGGAAGGCGAATCCGTTACTACAGCCCCACCAACGTGCAAGTTGATAAAGCCCATTCTTAGGGGCATATTTAAGTTTGATATGTGATTCATTATAATTAACTACTCCAATTGCATGCAATTCAAGTAACCTCACAACAAGGGCAAGAGTAGGGCCCAATTAATCTAGGTTGCCCAAGGCATATAAGCCCCACATTTGTCCTCACGGTGGCTACCCAAATTCAATGCAATTTGGACAATCAATTATAGGATATCCTAATTCTTTGAGTCCATAGGTAACTTTATAAGTGAATTTGATTTTGTTTCCTTATAGTTTTAGAGTAGAAGTTGTTTTGTTTATTGTACCATGTAATTTTGTTGGAAAGCGAAGCTTTGTGAAGAAATATGGCTGCAAAAGCACGCTAACTTAATTGCGAAGTTTTAATGGTTTCATGTTCATCAAGGTTTTAAAATGCGTTGTTGTCATTAAAGGTGTAAGTATACATATAAACACATATTTGTCTTCATACCCAGGCAATGTGGGACGCCACAAAAGGGGAGAGTGTTTTTTGTTGCCAAAAAAAAAAAAAAAAAAAAGAGAATTGAAGCAATTAGCAAAAGATCCATTTATAAAATACAATATAAGTGATGTTTTAAATTTCAAAGGATTTTAATTTGTTGTAAAATAGTTTCATATAAAATAATTATGTAAGTGAACCTTGTCATTTTGATTATTTCATGAAAGTCCCTTGTATAACGATCTTCACATTATTGAAGGCTTTTCTTCCAAGAACAACTTGTTATTTATTTATGCGCATGAAAGCTTAGTGGCTTCTTGGTGAGATACAATCAGTACTCAACCAAATCACAAGGAATTTTTTTTTTCGAAATTGTTTTCTCTTCTATATATATATTTAATTTTTTTAATGTTTTTAAGAAACTTCCATTTGCAATTGCTGACCAATTGGCATTTGTTGCTTAAAAGATTTCTCCGGCCCATTGGACATGGCATTAATCTACCTAACATCGACTTTGAGAAAGTAGATCAAATTAAGGACTTTGCCAAAAGCATTGCCTTTTTGATTATTATTAAAACTTATTTTCATTTGTTTCTTAGTCTTTACGTCCTGGCTTTTGACCTCTAGAAATACCTTTTACTATTATATTTGTTATAATTATTATTGTTATAAGAAATCACGATGACTTTACCAAAAGCAATGCCTTTTTTTTTTTTTTATGGTAAAACCTATGTTCATTTGTTTCCTAGTGTTTTCGGTCCTAGCTTTCGTCCTTTAGAAAAAAATACCTTTGACTCTTATAATTGTTATAATTTTTTATTTTTATTTTTAATGAAAGAGAAAATATATTCAATCAAGCAACTTGTTTTACAGGAATAGGAAGAAGAAAAAAAAAAAAAAAGGCAACTCGTTTTACAGGCCTTTTCAGCAAATAAAGCTCGATCACTCACTCGACGCTACAAAAGTATCAAAACTATATGCACAGTACATATTTATATATACTGAAACTCTCTACTTTCTATTACAGTCCGTGACTAAACTCATAATTAAATAGAAAGGCAAAATAAAGAGAAAAATGGAAACAAAAATTTACAACTTGTCCAGTGTCAGACATCTATATTCATCGCTAAAAAAGAATTAGATAGAAATACATTATGTTTTAATTCTTGATGATTTTTACATTACAAAAGACTCTTATTTATAAGATAATCGAGATAAGTGTAAAGATAAAGATAAGTATCTCACTTTCCATAGAATTTTATGCACAATCTAATTGATATTCTAACAACCAAACATTTATCTATTACATAAACGAGCTTAAAACCCGTGCAATGCACGGGTGGTTTCTAAAATTGACAGGAAGGGAAAAATAATAATAATTAGTAGATGCATAAGTGACTGAAGAAAAAAAAAAAAGGATTCAAGTAGGAAGCAAGAAAAAAAAAAGACGTCTATAAAGCTATAAAGAAAAAGAAAAGCATAGAGAGAACATTTACAACAACACAAATGCTCGAGTAGCATTTTTCTAATTAATAAAATGAAAAAAAATGCTCAAATTGTAATACATATGAAAAATATAACAAACCCATATTAAAAAGAGATTGTGAAAACCTATTAGACTAATTGACTTAGCGCTTGAATACCAACTGGTATATGTCTATGCAATTTCTACCAAATATAAAAGAATTTATATATTTAAAAAAATAAAAAATAAAAAAAATATCACATATTGAAACTAATAATCAAAATTAAAAGGTGTGCAAAAAACTATTATAGTACAATATTAACAAAAAGATCATGATCTTTGCCTTTCCAAAATAACTTTATTTAAGATATTTTCAAAAAGAGAAAACATTATTCCTGAATCATGCATAAACAACGACAAATATCATTCTATACTGGTTTGAAAAATTGAGATTTTTTTTTTTTTGTTAATTCTTACTTCTTAGAAAAATACTAATAATTTCAATTAAATTTCATTTCCCTCTACAACACTTTTTCTTATGCAAAAAACATGTGCCATAGAAAAGTGACTGGTTTGTGATTTTGAGGAATGAATAAGAAGAGACAATTTTATCTTTTTTTTTTTCTAATTAATAGGAAGAGAAAATTGTTATCAAACAAAATGGAAAGTAGACATTGAATTTAGAAATTGTTGAACTCCAAAAAGGAAAAGGAAAAAATATATATATATATATATATATATATACACACACACACGTGTATATTCTTATTTCATATGTGAAAATTAGCAATTTATTTTGGATTACATTTAACCACATTATAAAAGGTCATAATTTTAAACCCCATTGAATTGAACAACAAAAAAGTGGTAATGAAATCTATTTAATTTGTTGTTTTTCAATGAAACATAATTTTGTCAAATACCTTATAGGAAAACAAAAGCAATTGAGAATAATGTTGAGATAATGAAGAGAGAAACACTACCTAGAAACTATAGAAAAATCCCAAATGAGTATTCTAACAAAATGTTGTAAAACATTTTGGGATTTGAAATTGAGCCATTTTTTAATTTGGGGTTTTGCGGGAAATTTTGAACTATAACCATTAAAATGTGTTTTCAAATAGACTTATCAAAAATAATAACAGCAAATTGAACAATAACAGTGAATGACAGTGTTAACATAACTATAAATTTTACTGAACAATGACAATTTGTAAACAAAATAAAAACAATTGAAGTTTAAACAATTTGCAGTTGACTAAATATCATAATAAACTTAAATAAACGCACATTGTAAATGGCATTTTGTAAACATAATAAACACAATTTAAACTAGATTTTTAAAAGGAATAGAATAAACTAATTGGTGTAGAATGAAGGATCTTTCAGAGGGTATAATGAGATATATATTCGACATAAGAGAATTGTAAGTGTTTGTTGTTGAATGTGGCGGAAACTTTTTTTGTGGTTTTAATTTGTTTTGTTTTTTAAAATGTTGATGGTGGTTGAGCGTATAGTTTTGGGATTTTTTTTTTTTTTTTTTCATTTCTAGAATAAGCTTTGAAAAACCCTATGCAGACTCCAAAAACTTGTTTATCATAATTTATCGGAATTGAAACAATGAAGCAATAAACAATTCAACAAAATATGTAAAGCAATAAGCAATAAAAACATACTGATTTTGGTTACGAAGAGGAAACCATTTAGAGAAACACTCTAAAATGTAAAACCTCTACAGCAGAAACCGAAATCAACTAAATCAGTAAAAGATAAAGGATTACAAGATGTTCATACTCACAAAACCTTTGCTATGACACGATCTTGTATAAGACAAGCGACCACTCGTCTTCTACCACGGTAGCCCTTTCCGAGGCAAGGCACAATCCTTCTCGTGATTTCCTTTCACCGGAACTCCGGTTGACTTCACTTCAACAATCGACGAATAATGATGAATATAGAACTAAACACTCCAGAGAGAGAACTTAAACGCTCAATATCAAAGACTCTCTTGGCACACAAAGCGAATTCTAGATACCAATTGATTTACTAATCTCTGTAGAGATCTATATATAAGCGATAAAGACTCTAGTCTATTTAAAACTCAATTTACATTGAAAATAAGACCTAGAATATAACACCTAAAAGACTCATAGTCTAATTAGAACTCAAATACATTGTAAATTAGACCTAGAAGCTACGCGGGCGTTTGAAGACGGTAAGTGGGCTTTGAATCCATTTTGTTTTCCGAACATTTAGCCAATAATTAAAACTAACAAACTCCCTTTGGCAATTTCGGGAACAAAATCCAACAAAATCCAAAGCCGATCGACAACTCATCTCCCCAACAAACTCCCCTTTTTGTCACAAATTGACAAAGGGTTTCAAATTTCTGAAACACTCAACAAAACATCACGGCATATGTGGAAAGAAAAAATATAAATAAAATACATGATCATAGATAAAGAATTGCATGATATAACACAAGATCATGAAGAACAGAAACTCTCTCTCAAAATAAGACTCAACAATCAACAAGAACCTTTTTTTATTTTTTCAAAAAAAAAAAAAAAATTCTACCCCTCAAAAGTCAAGAAAACACACAAGATGCATGCATCAAAACTCATATTTTCAAGCAATGAATATTCCAAATTATCTCAAAGAAAATTTAAAATATATATGAGACATATAGAAAACAAGAACACTTTTTGTTTAACCCAAGCAATGCCAAAAAATTCAATTCAACCCATGCTTGTGTCGTGTGTGTTAGCCAATCATTGAATAGTAAAAACAATTTATAAGTTGAGGAGAAGGTATCACTGCAATAAATGTTTTAACAAGCAAATCAAATCAAAAGTCAAACCTTATCATACTAGGGCCTAGCCACTCTCATCCAATACATTCCTCTTTTGAAACAAAGCAAGCTTGACACTGTGAATTTAATTCCTTTGGAATATAATATTTTAATTTCTTGTTTCACAATTTTTCTTCATGAGAAGGTGTCTTTAAACATTTTGTGCTTTGAGAAATGCAGGAATTTATAAGCCCTAGGTTCAACTAGCGTATGGTCAAATTGATAAATACAACTAGTCAAAACCCTCATATAGTTACCTCACACAACTCAAATTTTAAGAATATACTCAATTTATGCTTTAAGTGTGCACAATAGTTTAAAGCATGAGCAAAACGTACAAATTAAGCTTAGGCTTTAGGTAACCACAAAAAAATTGTCCATTGAAATAATATGACAACTCATACATATTGAAAACATTTTAAGACATAAGGAATTAAATCCATCAAAGAAGCATGAGCACATAATGGACACTCAAGGTGCATCAAACAAAAGAAGGAAGAAATAAACAAATTAGAATATTTTTGTCTTTTTGAAAATTTTCAAAAATAAAATGCACAGACAAAATAAAAATAAAGAAAATAAAATAACAAACAAAAAAAAAAAAAAGAAAAACAAACATGCTCTAGGATATTCAAAATAAATCAAGACAATCAATCCTAGGCATGCGGGTGACTCGCCTAATCCAAGGTGAGATCACCACCACTCCCCCTCAAGGGGTGAGTGGTATTTTCCTTCTTAACCCAAACTTTCTTCATTTTGGGAACAGAAGTGTGACTCTTAGTCAAATCATTTAGCTGGGTGATAACACCTTCACCATGTTGAATAATTCATCATGACTATTTCTAGAATGAAAATAGTCTCTTTTGACTCATGATTATTCAAACTGAAAACATTTTAAATATGCCCAATCTTACCACAATGATGTCATAGGAATGAACCTTTGAGAAGGTAATTTTCTAGAAGGATGCATGACTCTAGGCTTAGGGTAAAATGCATGATGCTCAAGATGAATTTTCTTACCTTTCTTACCTTGGAGAGTCAAAGTAGCTACTTGATTTTCTTTCTTAGGAGTAGCTTTGAATTTCCTACAATTTGGTCTAATGTGACCAATAATCCCACAATGGTGGCATGTAGGAACAAACTTACCTTGAGTTTGTTTAAGCTGAAGGAGTCTTGGAGAAATTAGCCTTGGCTTCTTTAACATTCACAAACTCGACATTCAAAGATTGATTAGAAGTATGTGAAGTAGATGCACTAGTATTATGAACAAGCACATAAATCTCAGATTTTAAAGAATCAATCAAGATATGTGATTTTACAAATCATTAGCCAAAGATTCTTTCTCAGATTTCAAAGAGTCAATTAAGACCGTGATTCGGACAATTCATTAGTTAATGACTCTTTATCATGCACTGACATTGAAATTGTTGAACTCCAAAAGGAAAAGGAAAAAAAAATATATATATATATATATATACACACACACACGTGTATATTCTTATTTCATATGTGAAAATTAGCAATTTATTTTGGATTACATTTAACCACGTTATAAAAGGTCATAATTTTAAACCCCATTGAATTGAACAACAAAAAAGTGGTAATGAAATCTATTTAATTTGTTGTTTTTCAATGAAACATAATTTTGTCAAATACCTTATAGGAAAACAAAAGCAATTGAGAATAATGTTGAGATAATGAAGAGAGAAACACTACCTAGAAACTATAGAAAAATCCCAAATGAGTATTCTAACAAAATGTTGTAAAACATTTTGGGATTTGAGAATTGAGCCATTTTTTTAATTTGGGGTTTGCAGGGAAATTTTTGAACTATAACCATTAAAATGTGTTTTCAAATAGACTTATCAAAAATAATAACAGCAAATTGAACAATAACAGTGAATGACAGTGTTAACATAACTATAAATTTTACTGAACAATGACAATTTGTAAACAAAATAAAAACAATTGAAGTTTAAACAATTTGCAGTTGACTAAATATCATAATAAACTTAAATAAACACACATTGTAAATGGCATTTTGTAAACATAATAAACACAATTTAAACTAGATTTTTAAAAGGAATAGAATAAACTAATTGGTGTAGAATGAAGGATCTTTCAGAGGGTATAATGAGATATATATTCGACATAAGAGAATTGTAAGTGTTTGTTGTTGAATGTGGCGGAAACTTTTTTTGTGGTTTTAATTTGTTTTGTTTTTTAAAATGTTGATGGTGGTTGAGCGTATAGTTTTGGGATTTTTTTTTTTTTCATTTGTAGAATAAGCTTAAATGATTTTCCGCATGGGTTGTTCAAAAAGCTTTACTGCAACCACAATTAATGGCATCCATGATTTTCATGAACTTAATGTGGCAACGTGCATGCTTCACTTTTAAAATTGTACTACTCGGAAAAAATTTAGTTCTGAAACTATGTTTTCACCACTCCATCATTATTTATTTATTTATTTATTTTTGTGGAGAATAAGCCGTTATATATGGTGGTGATGAAAGAAACAGAGAGACAAATATTCTGTGAAAATAGAAACCAACCAACCAAAGTTAAACAAAACAAAAGTACCCAATACAATGCCATTAATGCCCATTTTTCCCAATTCCCCTAATATCAATTCACTACACCCATCTATGGCCTAAAATAAACGTATTTGAAAAAAGAATCTAAAATATGTATAGTGAAATTCAATAAACAAAAAGCAAGAAAGAAGATGACGATCTAATTGGCAGTCTCAAAAGGTAATTAAATTTTAAAAAGAGATAAAATAAACTTACTCAATGTAGATAGAGTGAAATTTCATAGGGTTGTGAAACAATTGGAAAGAACAGCAGAATAGAGGAAGAGAGACAGATCAGTTTCATGGCTAAATAGCTTGATGGCAATTGAGTGTACATGAGAGAGAGAGAGAGAGCAGTTTGAAGCGATGTGAAAAGGTGTCACGTGTGCTTTGATTTTCAAACTTAAACATACAGTTCATTTAAAATAATCACTTGTCAATTAATGGAATGCCACATGTCAAGGTATTAGCCTCTCCTGAAAATGTTTAATTTAAACTAAATAACTGTCAACTAAATGTAATGCCACGTGTCAATTTATTAGACTCTCCTGTAGAAAACTCCCCTAATATAACTGCATAATTTTTTATTATATAAAAATATATTGATAATATATTTAGTTGCTGTTTTTTCTGATCATATTATACGGTAACACTTTTTTTTCTGAATTTTTAAAGATTTTTTATTTTATTTTTTATGTTTGTTTATGCTCTTGAGTTAAGAAGTGCATGAAGTGAAAGAAATTAGTTAGTAATTAGAGTAAATGGAATTTCGTAAGGCTTTGAAGGAAAATATATGATATATAAACATAATGAACACAATTTAATCTAAATTTTTAAAAGGAATATTTAAAACTTGGAGTAAAATGGCGAAGAGATGGTAAGCAAATTGTAACCGTTCAATCTTCTTTTTTTTTTTTTTTTGTCTTTGTCTTTGTGTAAAATGATTTACGTTTGTAACTATTCAATCTTTTTTTAAAAAAAATAAAAATAAAAAAACAGTTTAGAGTGGCTGATCGTGAGGGAAGGGAGATAGGAGTTTTGTTTTTTTTTGAAAGGAGGAGTTTTGTTTTGAATGAAACGCAGAGTTTATTTAATGCCATGTGTTACATTAATGAATGCCATATGTCACAATATTAAACTTTCCTGTTTAAAACTTAAAAATAGACATTTGTCAGATAAATAAGATGCCATGTGTTCAAAAAAAAAAAAAAAAAAAAAGATGCCATGTGTCACAATATTAGGCCCTCATACTTAACATTCTCCTATTATATTAGAATATTATATTAGATTGTAATAAAAATAGGACACAAATTTCCTCCAAAGTAGTTTGAGAAAATTTCCTTCAACCTAATGTGTTACATTAATGAATGCCATATGTCACAATATTAAACTTTCCTGTTTAAAACTTAAAAATAGACATTTGTCAGATAAATAAGATGCCATGTGTTCAAAAAAAAAAAAAAAAAAAAAGATGCCATGTGTCACAATATTAGGCCCTCATACTTAACATTCTCCTATTATATTAGAATATTATATTAGATTGTAATAAAAATAGGACACAAATTTCCTCCAAAGTAGTTTGGAGAAAATTTCCTTCAACCTACTATGATAAGTGACAACTGTAAATCAACATTTTTGAGTTTCTAAAAAATTAATGTTTGGCTTCCTAGATTAGTGGAATGACAATAAATGTCTATTAAAATATAAAAGAAAACACGACACTTGACACTTATTAGACTAGGTTGAAGGAAATTTCTCCATGAATTTATGTCCATAAAAATATAAGTCTTGATAGGAAAATATTATTATTATTTTTTTAATTGATTAAGGAAATGGTTACAAAGGAGAATCTTTCACACTCTAGATTTGAAAGGAAGAAATAATGGTGATCCTAAAACCAAAAAAAGGGTGGCTCTCTAACAATAGATTCAGAACAAACTAAAACAATACAAAAATAATTATAGAGAGTAAGAAATGGATCAAATGAGTGACATCATCCTTTCAAGGGACTGCACAAGACGGTTACAGAAGCAAAATAATTACATTTTAAAACGAACCTATTTGAGCCCCTAAACATTCAAGTATAATATAAACTTGAAATTTAATTTGCAGTGGACCACACAAGTCCAAATATTTTATCAAAACAAAATCTAGATTTTGAAAAAATTGTTTCAAAGACATAATGTTTATTGGATTTAAGAGAGTTCACTTGAGGGGGGAAAAAAAAAATCCTTCCTTGAAAGATAGTAGACTACAAATTCCATCCCCTAAATGTCCTAAATTAATATACATCAAACTAATAAAAATGTCTCAATATATTTTAACATAATTTATAACATGAAATCGGCTTTGCCAACCAAAATGAAAAAAATAAGATCATTTCAAGAAACCGAGAATAAGTCTCATCTTAACATGCAATGCAACAGAAGGGAAAAATGCAATGAGTTTATTATTGACATCACATAATATTTTTAATAGCTATATCAAATTTTAACTGTCACAAATATTACCTAGTGATATTATGGTCCACGTTTAGGTCAGCTACCTCGTTCCAGTTCCAAGAAACTTTTTTCTGATCAAATGAAGTTCAATTGCAACATCGCTGGTGTCTATCCATTTTTCTGGTTGTTTAACGGAACAAGCAATTCCAACCCCAAAAATAAAAAAAATCAAGCACTCCCGGATTATGTTTCTTCTAGTGTTATTTTTATTGTGAAAATCATTCATGGTTGTCTTTGCTTCTTCTCTTCTCGTAAAAAAAAAAAATTTAAATTAGTTTGCTTACAGATTTAAAAACTACTGATCACATTTCAAAGCTTGCACCAAACTATCATCTTGAAATGACCAAAGGGCCCTAATTCATGCATGCATGCGACCAAGGTTTTCTTAAACCTAACTCTATTGGTTTTTTTTGTTTGGCAAAATAATTAGACAAAGAGAGGAGTGGAAGAAGCTTATTTCAGTCTAAATTTCATGTTGAGCTTTGGGCTTATGCTGACGAGCTTTGTCTGATCCTCTCATTCTTTAATTAATTACATAAACAGAAAATAAAGTGGAAATAACAATAGCCAACCAAACTACGAGTACTTACAACAGTTCAGTATAAGGGAAAAGTACTATTCACCCCCTGAAGTTGGTAATAATTTTCAATTCGATCACAAAAGTTTCAATTTTCTCAATGACCCCCCCAAAGTTTTAATTTCTTTCAATTCATGCACTTTTTTCCAAAATACCCTCAACAAAACATAATTAGTTGATCCTTATCATTAGTATTAATTTTATCTTCCCATGCCACATGTACCAAGCAAGTATGAAAATTGATCCCCTTTATCATATAATTTCCAAAAGCTAATGGAATGCAGGCTCTCCATCACTTTATTTTCCAAATATTAACTAAATTTTGTTTCTAGTTACTAAATCCTAGATCTTTTAAAGTATGTATCAAGCTGCTATATGAAATCATCCATCACATTACCTATTCATGTGAAATCTATTGATTGCAGAGTATGGAATGGGTGGCGATGCATCAAAAGAAGGAGATGTCTATAGCTTTGGGATATTTGCGATGGAACTGTTCACGGGAAAAAGACCTACTGACAAAATGTTTGAAGACAATTTCAATCTCCATAACTTTGTTAAGATGGCAATGTCAGAGAAACTTATGTAGATTGTAGATTCAAATCTTCTCAGAAGAGAAGTAAATGAAATGTCAATGCCAATAGAAAATGATAGTTACAAGTATGATGATTGTGATGATATTGAGAAGGCGAAAGAGGAAAGTCGCATTGAGAACCTAAGCCAGATGAATACCAGTATGCAAAAGTGTTTACTTTCAGTTTTCAAACTCAGCCTTACTTGTTTATTGGAATTGCCAAAGGAAAGAATGAATATGGAGGATGTCACTAAGGATTAAGGAACTAAATCGAATCAAAAATGCTTTTCTAGGCATTGGATACGGAGCAACTCAGGTACTACAACACATTTTAATTTAGAAGTTTTGGCTAGTGATAGATAAATCATAGTGATTGAAGACTATCCTAAGGCTCCGTTTACTTCAACGTAAAATGGTTTCACAAAAATATTTTCAGGAAAATCATTTTTCCTGAAAATGTTTTCCGCCGAAAAAATTTTACGGTGTTTACTGCGTGCATGGAAAATCAATTTTTTTTCTTCATATTTTAATGTATAAAATATAATATTTTTATATTAATATTAATATAAAATAATTTATGTTTGATTGTTAAAATTCAACAAAAAAAATCACTATCTGAGAATATTTTTGGATTTTTCATTTTTTTAGAAAAAAAGAAAATAGATAAATAGAAGATGTATTTTGAAAGTACTGTATCTAAAATGTCCATACATCTAGGTTAAATTAAACTTCAATACATCAATATTATGAATATTCGACATCTAGGAAGATTAATATATACGAAAGGGCAAGAAAGTTACATTCATCTTACTTAAAAAAATAAAAATAAAAATATTATAAATTCTAAAATTCAACCACAAATAGTACAATATTTTGGTCAAAGAGCTACCATCCAAGTTAATTAGTATCTTACTACATATCAATAATACGCAAATTCTAATTTCTATGGTTTTTGAACTTCAATACATCAATATTATGAATATTCGACATCTAGGAAGATTAATATATATGAAAGGGCATCTTGCTTGAAAAATAAAAAATAAATAAATACCATGAATTCTAAAATTCAACCACAAATATTACAATATTTTGGCCAAAGAGCTACCATCCAAGTTAATTAGTATCTTATTACATATCGATAATACGCAGATTCTAATTTCCATGGTTTTTTAAAAAGTTGTCCAACCAAAACTTTCTAAGCTTAGCATTCTTTACTAGAAATCCTCTTGTAAGCTTCTCATATCCATTCAAATGGTCGAATCCATCTACAAACAACATAAAAATGGAGCCAGTTCAGCAACCAAGTGCTTCAAGGATGGACTTAAAGCCATCCATTTCTACGCAATCAGCTAGCTCAGCCTTAAAAAAACAAAAATAAAAAGCATGTCACAACATTAGACAAAAAATAAAGTATTGAAAAAAGAAAAATGAAAAGAAAATAGAAGAAACAAGAGAGCTGACAAAACATGTCAAACACCACAATGTAATCCCCCAATTGGCTCGGAAGTACAAGTAAAATGAAAAGGCCACATCAAAACAGCCCCTAAAGTAACCATCAAAACAGGTTTAAAAAGATTTGGATTATGAATTTCTATTTTTCTCCAAGCCCTACTATACTTAAAGAATAAAAGCTATTAAGCGAAATATGAACTCACAACATAATACCTTTGGTGCATCTCATGCTTTAAAGCTTATGCCTGACCTAAGCTTATGCCTGACCTCATGGACTAATGACAACTTATAATTTACACTGGTGAAATATTCTCAAGTTAAACATGCAAAACCAACAACTAAAGCATATTAACATTGACAAAAGACACCATCATACACACACAGAGCAAAAGAAGAAATCAGGAACAAAAGATAGAAAATTAGAAGTAAATCATACCATAAGAATAAAGAAATACCATCAAACTAACCTTTCAGCACATAATTGAAGCAATTTTTAGAATAGAAATACATGCATACAAATTATTTTACTTTATTCAAAAGAAGGCAGGAACTAAAAATCTGATATTAAAGTGTATTAAACATCAAAACATATCACTCATTGCATTACTTCAACAACGATAGAATAAAAAACTAGCCATCCAGCACACACGAATAGAAATAAGAACTAATTACAAGATAAAAGGCATAAACCAAGATATCAAACAATTAAGAAATGAAAATATATGCTTATAATAAAAATAAGATAATTGGAGTGAATTACAACACTCAAACATAGAAAAAAACAAATGCATAAAGACAGAGACCTAGTTGGTGAGGTTGCTATTGGTGAACTTCTTCCTTGGCCACTTTCGTCAAACATTTGGTGTTCAAAGCCATGGATTGCAATTGTCCAATGTAATTGGGCCTCTCTTGTGGGTCATACTCCCCTCTTTTTAAGGCTTTGATATGACAATTAAAATGTTCATAATCTTCCATGTCAATGAAGATTTGCAATAGACAATAATGTAACAGAGAAAAACAAAAAGCAAGGAAGCAGAGCAAAAAGATGATAGCTAAAACACACAAACTGCAAAAATAGCAGATTTCAACAGACTAAGCCAAATCCCTGCAGAAAATCAAAAAGTTCATGCAACATATCCATTACCCAAATGGCAGGAAAATTCCATATTACTCCTACTACACTATTTCATGAATGGGCCCAACAAAAACTAGATCCATTAGCGATTTTAATAGTTAAAGCTTGCCTAAAGAGCAATCTGTTCAAGTACATAGAACCCTTCAACCATCTTTGAGACCACCAAAATTCTGGAAGAAACTAACACATTCCTTCCTTCCAAATATATTTAGCAATACTTGAACAATAGAATTCGAAAACCAAGAGGGCATACCATTCCCATCATTTCCTTAAGGCAAGAATCGAAGAATGAAACCTCTCGATCTTCTGAGAACCATTTCTAATGGTTGTCAGACCTCGATGACAAAATTTACAGAGAAAACAGAAAGCAAAAAAGCAGACCAAAAGAATATTGTCAAACACCATCCCCTCCGTAAAAACATTAGACTCTTGGAGAAATATATCCTTAGGGACATCAGGATAGAAAGAAACCCCCATTCACTGTGATCCTACAGTACTGAAACTCCCATCCCCAGAGAAATTCCCAAACGAACCTCCACATTCATGTGCTACAAAATTACTCTCTCTCATGCTACCAAAACCTATCTATTGATCTATCATCACAACCATTTTTGCAGAAATAGAACTCCTAGCACAACCAAATGATCCCCATCCTCTGACCCAAACAGCCAACCGCCCCTAAAACTACAAAGAGAGCTAGACCTAGACACACCCATATAATCAACCATCCACAAATCACTTTTCTCATCACACCCACCACCAACACTTAATACGATTACAGAGAAGAAACCAAAATTAAACAAAAAAATAGAGAGAAATGAGAGTACCTGAGATGCCAACCGAGAGAGAGATGACTGCTTGTTGAGCGTGAAGGAGAAGATGAGAATCGAACGAGAGAGAGAGAGGAGTTGTGCGGTGTGTGTGTTTTGAACATGAAGGGAGAGAAGAGTCGGGCGACCAAGAGAGAGGAGTTGTGCGGTGTGTGTTTTGAGCGCGAAGGGAGAGAAGAGTCGGGTTTAATTCTGTCTGTCCGAAAGAGAAATGGGGAAATTGGTTTACGGAATTAAAAAGGAGAAACCATTTTCCTAAAAAATGTAAAGGTTTTTTGGTCAAAGTGAAATCATTTTCGGTTTGACCACTATTTTACGTCGAAGTAAACACCGTAAAACACGAAAATTATTTTCCAGAAACCATTTTACATCCAAGTAAACGGAGCCTAAATTAAGGTTTCCACCTCATTAAAGTCCACATGTACCTGTTATTAGGACTAAAACATTAAACTACCTAAAATTTCCATCTTATTTTAGTCTACAAGTACTTTATAAGTCACTCAGCTGGTTTTGCTTCCTAATGTTATCAGAGCGGAAGTTGTTTTCTTTCTACTGTATTACGGGAATTTCCAAATGTCTCAACTTGTCAAACATAATGAACTTTTGCTTTTGTAGGAACATAGAGCTTTGTAAAGAAATTAGATTGTAGAGAAGTCTCCTTCATAATGCCCCCGTGGCTTCATTCCAACAAAGTACTTTAATTAGAACATTTGTAAGTGATCAACATGTTTCTCTTCCCTTAGAATTAAGAGTGGCAAAGACCATTTGTGTAACTTTTAATTACTACTACTACTATGTTTTGTTTGTTTTATTTTGTTTTTTTCAATTTTTTCCTCTTCTGAACAAGAAAAAAAATAAAAATAAAGTGATCAACATGTTTAAGACAATCTTAAAAACATGTACTTAGCATATTGTAAAGTGCAAAATATATGATAATGAGAATAATGTCAGTAGCTATATGGCAATATTACACCCTTGAATGAAGCCACATTTTGTAACATAAAGAAACTGTCAGCACTAGATATATATTAGTCTCGGGGGTTATTCACTGCGGGTGTGTCTTCTCTGAGGCAGGTACTCTTGCCTTCGTGGGCCAACCCAGCCTTCTTCTGATGTTCTTGGCCCACGCGGACTTACGTTGGACTAGCAGCCTAGCCCAAAGTGCAAAATGGATCAGACAAGTGAATGGATTCTTTCACCCAAAAAAAAAAAAATCCTAAAATTCTGTCCAGCACGGACAGCTTTAGCTCTGATCACTTCTCATTGAGCTTCAACAACGACCATTCAACGCTCCTCACGGTTCACGATTAGTGAAGTCTTTTCCGTGTTTTGCGAAAAGACTTTTAACAAGTCCTTTTTATGCCCACTTGTCACGCGTTAATTTACAAACAGAAAAAATATTAATATCAGCGGTATAGTAGAGGATCTCTGAGGTCAGCCACGGACTCCGAGGCACCGATTACGACAGCCACGTCCTTTTATAACTTTAGCGATCACTTTCCGTTTGCTTTCGTGGAATATTTTTTTTCATGGAGAAACAGCATTTATAGCTGCCACATTACCCTACAAAGATCGTAAATTCATCAGCTGGTTTGTCAAAGGATTAAAAATAAAATTAACTCTATTATTTCTCTCAAAATTAACTTCTTATTATATTTTTTAAAATTAATTTCAACATTTTTATTTTTTATATCGTATCAATAAGTTTTTTTATTATTTAAATAAAAAATTACTATAATTCTTATTTTCATTTTTTCATACAAAATATTCTTACTTTTGGTTTTGTTCAAATTAATCAAATCTGTTTGAATTATAGTCCATTTCATTTTTCAAGTTATTTGGCAAACATAACCCAAGACATTTGAAGAACCTTTGTGTTATGGAAAGGTTAAAAAAATTGTTTTGTATGAATTTTTTTTATTTAAATAATAATAAAAAATAATTGATGGGTGTCTTAGAGCACTTACTACAGACTCTTCAAACACATTTTTTTATTAGTTTGAAGAGCTCATTTAACAAAAAGAGCTAAAAACACCACTTTTCAACTTCTTCATTTTAACAAAAAACTTAACAATATAAATAATATTATTTCAAATTTAACAATTACTATTCCCTCTCTACTCTTTAAACAATTATATTTTATTACTCCTCATTTTTCCTTTTCAACTTCTCTCTCCTCTTTAATGAAAAATAAAGTAGAGAAGGAAAATGAAAAATAATATTTTAATAAAATAGTGATAGAGAATTGTTAAAGTAGAGAGGCCGAAAAATGTGCTATAAAAAGGTAGACTGTTAAAATAACCAAAAGTACAAGAAAAATTTGAAGAGACTGCTATGGATGCTCTTAGAAATTTAACCAGATGTAACCCTCATGTGACTAGAATGGAGGGCGAGACCTCACCCTTGGATTATTTGAAGGGAATACGCTAAATTTAGCCTTCGGATTACTCAAAGACTTGGAGAGAAGGCCGGTCATAATCCTCGGGTAAGCAAGAATGTTGGAAAAATAAAAATTGATGACTAGTTTGGGTGCCCCAAAGGCCTTTGCCAAAGACTTTTACTGCTAGCTAGGGAAGTCTCTTTTCAGCGTTCCGCCAAAAAACCCTTAACCAGTCCTTTACGCCAACTTCCAGCGTGTCAAGGACGTCTCAAGAACTTGTGCTTTGGAAATTCTAACTTCATTCATACCAGTTGCTGACCAATCAGACCCCTACAAATTAAAGAGCACACATAATACTCTGTATCTTGCTCAACCTTGCACATTTCACAAATATTCTGTTTCCCTTAATTCTCTCCATTATTCCAATGAAGCTCCATACCCGCAACTTATTGCATGCACCATGCACTAAATACCTTGGTGTCATTCTTCTCTTTTCTATAACCCCAGAATGCTTCCAACTTACCAGTACTGCTGCTGCTGCCGCTCCAACAAACGAGACAGATCGTTTGGCATTGCTCAAATTCAAAGAAATGATACCCAATGACCCATTCAACATCTTCACCTCTTGGAATGATCCTATCCACTTCTGCAACTGGCATGGAATTAAATGCGGCCCCAGGCATCAAAGAGTTGTCGCCTTAGACCTACGTGGCAAATCCTTGGGAGGATCCATATCACCTTACATCGGCAACCTAAGCTTTCTTAGGTTGGTCGACGTCCATGACAACTTCTTATACGGAGAAATTCCCCAAGACGTCACTCATCTGCGCTGGCTGCTACGTCTCGATATTAGCAATAACTTGTTGACAGGGGAAATCCCAAGCAACTTCACCAACTGTCCTCAACTCGGATTCATGCACTTTTCGATGAATGAACTTTCTGGGAATATTCCAACTGAGCTGGGCTCCATGTTGAAGCTTGTAAGACTTCATCTTTACCGAAATAATTTGACAGGAGGCATCCCACCTTCTTTGGGGAATATTTCTTCGCTCCAAGTACTCGACTTTTCGCAAAATCATTTCGTGGGAAATATTCCAGATGAAATAGCTCATTTGCAAAGGTTAGCTTACTTCGCAATTGTGGCCAATTCAATGTCGGGTACGTTCCCTTATTCCTTTTACAATATATCAACTTTGAGGACCATCTCAATTGCAGTTAACCATCTTAACGGCACTCTTCCAGCCAACATAGGCCTCGTTCTCCCTAATCTCCGATATTTGACCATCTCTACTAATCAATTCTCTGGCCAAATCCCAATTTCACTATCCAATGCTTCCCAGCTTGACTTACTTGATCTCTCCGGAAACAATTTAGTGGGACATGTTCCAACTGATCTAGGAAACCTATTAAATGTCCAAGTACTAAATGTTGGGGAAAATAATCTTGGGAGTAATTCAGTCAAGGACTTGGATTTCTTAACTTCTTTGAAAAATTGCACCAAACTGAAAAGGCTAGATTTTTCTTATAACAATTTTGGAGGTAATTTGCCTAATTCTATAGGAAATTTGTCCAAGCAAATCAGTATTTTGCATATTGGTGGCAATCAAATATCTGGAATTATTCCTGCAGCATTAGAGAATCTCATCAACTTAAGTGTCCTCGGCATGTCGAATAACTTGTTCACAGGCACCATTCCCACTTACTTCGGGAAGTTAAAAAAGCTGCAAGGATTGGATTTGCAAAGAAACAGATTGTCAGGGTACATACCATCCTCTTTGGGCAACCTCACTCAATTGTTCAAACTTTCCTTATCACAAAACAAATTGGAGGGAAGCATTCCATCAAGTTTTGACAACTGTAAAAGTTTGCAGTTCTTAGATATTTCCCAAAATGACCTTAGTGGATCCGTACCCATAGCAAGTCTTTCTTCCCAATTACTAGGACTCAACTTATCAAGAAACTCATTAATTGGCATTCTACCTATGGAAGTAGGCAAATTGAAAAATATTTTGCGATTTGATGCCTCTGAAAACAATTTAATTGGTGAGATTCCTACGACCATCGGAGATTGCTCGAGTATGCAAAACCTTTACTTGCAAGGTAATTCATTTGAAGGAAACTTACCTCCATCTTTGGCTTCTTTGAAAGATCTTCACCATGTAGATCTTTCACGAAATAATTTGTCGGGAGTAATTCCTAAAGATCTACAAAAAGTTTATGTTCTATCATATTTGAATCTATCTTTTAATAATTTGGTGGGTGAGGTACCAATAGAAGGAGTCTTCCGAAATGTAAGTGAAATATCAGTTATAGGAAATAAAAAGCTTTGCGGAGGTATCCCAGAACTGCAACTACAAGCATGCGATGACGGAAGAAAATCTCATGTTTTCAAATTAATTACAATCGTAGTTTTCAGTGGGCTTTTATGTATGATCCTATTTTCATCCTTTGTTGTCCTTTATAGGAGGACAAAAACAGAAAAAGTGTCATCTTCTACACTCCCAAAAGCCAACCAACTTTCAAATGTTTCATACAAGGCCCTTTATCAGATGACTGATGGATTTTCTCCTAGCAATTTAATTGGATTTGGCACTTTTGGCTTTGTATATAAAGGAATCTTGGATCAATATCTAATGGCAGTTGCTGTGAAAGTATTGAATCTTCAACAAAAAGGAGCTTCCAAGAGTTTCATGGCTGAATGCAATGCGTTAAGAAATATACAACACCGGAATCTCGTGAAGATCTTAACTTGTTGCTCAAGTGTGGACTATAACAACAATGAATTCAAAGCTCTAGTTTTTGAATTCATGGCAAATGGAAACTTAGACAAGTGGCTGCACCATGATAGAGACAATGAAAGTCAACCAAAATGTTTGAAACTCCTTCAAAGACTAAATATTGCGATTGATGTAGCTTCTGCACTGCATTATCTTCATGATCATTGTGAAACACCAATCATTCATTGTGATTTAAAGCCAAGCAATATTCTTCTTGATGATGACATGATTGCTAAAGTAGGTGATTTTGGTTTGGCAAGGATCCTCTCTACAACAAATGATATTTCTCAAAATCAAACTAGCACAGTTGGAATAATGGGTACTGTTGGTTATGCTCCTCCAGGTATGTAACTACTTTGATCTTAAATCCTCTAAATCATGATTTTGATCAACTTGAAAAGTATCATTAGCTATCTTTTTACTATGCTCTACATATTTCATCTTGTCGATTTTATTTCCTACCAAAAAAAAAAGAGAGAGAGAGAGAATACTTAGATTTGAAGTCAAGTTTGTGAAGCTATTGTGGTGGTAAACGTTTAAGGACTTAGGTAGAACGTACTAAAAAATGAAATCTTGCATGGTTCAAGATAAATTTTTATTTCAAATATTCAAAAGTTTGCCCTATTCTCCTTTTTTTACTATACATGGCTTGTTATTTGTATTTAATTTCGAGACTTTCTTCTTAGCACTTTCTAGGTTTCGAATAGCTCTCGTCACTACATTTACATGTGACAGAAAAAAGAACGTGGCATATCTTTTCTTTAATAGATTCTTAAATAGCTTCTTTTTTTTTTTTTTTTTTTTACATGTTAAATAGCTTATTCTCTCTCTTTTATCTTCTGTTTTGTGCGTAAAAATATAATTTATTGCCTCGTCATTCAATAAATTCTTTACTCCTAATTAATTGTTCCAACAAATAGTACAAAGTACAAACAAATTAGGAAAGACCATGAATAGTTGATCCTAATCATTTACTCTGTTTACTCTATCTCTTGCAAATTAAGTTAGTCCGTGAAAACCTTTATCTATTAACTAAAATTTATCTTAAAAAATTTAACTACTAGAAAAATGTGACTTTAATTATTTAAATTAAAAATAAATTACGAATACATGATTTAGACTTAAAACTTTATTGTAATAATCTCTAAGAAGTAATGTTCAAAAAAAATAATCTCTAAGAAGTAGCTCAATCGGCTGGGATCACACGTAATTAAGTGGAGGTACTAGTTGGAATCTCTTTCCCTCTTCTAGTGTGAACATGTAAAAAAAAAAAAAAAACACTTTGCTGTAATACTATTTTAAATCACTTATTATCCCAAAAAATTGAGTTAATAGAAAATTGGGTTTAATTATTTAAATTAATATTTTAACATACATTTAAATTGTCCAAAAAAAGAAGTGAAAACTAAGGAAAAACAATGATTAGTTGATCGAATTCTAATACTGACCTATTTTATTATCCAATTTCCAAAAAAGTTCACAAGTTCTAATTTTAAAATACAAACTAATTTTCATATTATTTATTTAACTTCTAAATATTAAATTCCAAATCTTTTGAATTATGTACTGAAAAACTATTAGTAATCATTATTATTCTAATTGTGCATGTATATGGAATATATGAATTGCAGAGTACGGAATGGGTGGTAAGGCGACAACCCAAGGAGATGTCTATAGCTATGGAATTTTTGTGTTGGAGATGTTCACAAGAAAGAGACCCACCGACAAATTGTTTAAAGATTGTTTAAACCTTCATAACTTTGTTAATATGGCATTGCCAGCAAAACTTATGCAAATTGTTGACCCAAATCTTCTCACAAGAGAAGTGGAAGATTTAGAAGTGGCAACAGAAGAAGATGACTACAACAACGATGATCACAATGATATTGAGGCGGTAGAAGAAAGAGTCCTTATGGAGAACCTAAGCCAAATGAATTCTAATGTGCAAAATGCCTACTTTCAATTTTCAAGGTCGGCCTTGCTTGTTCATTAGCAACGCCAAATGAAAGGATGAAGATGGAAGATGTCACCAGGGAACTACATCGGATCAAAAATGATTTTCTACAAGTCAGGATCCATGAATAAGGACTAAGTAAGGTAAGACACTACAAATTTTGATTTATAAGTTTATCAAATGAGAGGCAAGTATACTTTTCAGCAATGTTATAAGGATCAAAACATTCATTTAAGAGTTTCCACCGTATTTTTGTGATCCATTATAATTTACTGGTCAAATTGCATGCAATTTGAGTAATCACCTCACAGCAAAGATTAGTGTAGGGCACAATTATTCAGGCCCCACATCTGCCCTCATGGTGGCTACCCAAATTCAATGCAATTTGGACAATTAATTATAAGAGATCCTAATTCTTTAAGTCCACAGGTAACTTTAAAAGTGAATTTGATTTATGTTTCTTTTATGTTTTTTGAGCAAAAGTTGTTTTGTTTATTGTAATTCCCATGTAATTTTGTAGGAAAACGGAGCTTTGTGAAGAAGTATGGTTGCAGAAAAGTCTCTTTTGTAACGCCCATGTTTTTTTTTAGTTGCTTTGTAATGCCCATGTTGAGCTAGCATTGGTTTGGTTGTTTGTGGGCGTATGTGTTTTGTTGGAATAAATCAAACTGACTTTTGATCTACATGTATTACGTACAAATCTTTATTCGATATATATGTCATTTAGTCTAGTTTTAAAATTTACAAAAAAATAAAAGTTGCATTAAATATTAATTATTATCCTGATCGCAAGTAAAATAAGAGGAAGCTACATCACCCATGAGACCAGCAGAATCATTTTGTGATGCAATGGATGTTATGCGTCTCTAATGCGAATTGTGTATGTTTAAGATAGAGCCTCATGCGAAAACCAACTGTTATAACTATTTTGCATTAATTTAACACACAAGATTCAACGCTCGCTCTTCCTCCAGAGCTTCCTCTTCTTTTCTTCATATATCTCTAAGACTACGTCTGATCCTCCCGGCCAGCTCTATTCCCTTTACTTCTTCTTCCCAATCCTTCACTATTTCAATTTATCATATCCATCTATATTACATCAAATTTCTTATTTCCTTCTTCTGCGTCACTGTGTTTCTATGGAAAATTCTCTCATGTCTCAGGATGCCCTTCAAGCTCTAATTGCTGACACCGAAGTTCCATGATGTTAATTTCTGCTTCTCAAGAGGATTTTGCGTTCATTGGTAAGCTCCTAACTTTGAAACCTAGCCCAATTGCCACAATGGTTTTCAGCAACTACTTAACTAGAATTTAGATCCATTAATATTGCGTATGTACGGAACGGCCACTTTGCCATAGACTTTGAGTCATGCTAGTGAAGTCCTTTCAGTCTTCTATCTGCCAAAAGACTTCGTAACAATTCCTTTTGGCCCACTTCTCACGCATTCTCAAGTGAGTCCTACATTGCTCTGCCTCGCACAATATCTCACAAATACTCTGCTTCCCTTCTCCCCCATTCCAGTGAAGCTTCATACCCGCAATTTACTTTGACTATGCACTACATACCTTGGTGAGTCGGTGCCATTCTTCTCTCTTTTGTAAAATGCTTTAAAAGGCATCCAGTACTCGACCGCCATTTTGTCTCCTACTGATCACCTCCTTCAAGTCAAATGTACCTTAACTCGAATGCTGCAACAAGCATATCTTTGACTTATTTAGAATTGAATAGAAACACTTCTTTGAATTCTCAGCCAGTGATGTTTATAAATTATCCAGATTCCAGAAGATCTTCAAATGCTGAAATACTATTATGTCGTTTCATGCCATACCGGACTCCAATAGTTGCTCTTGGTAATGGACTACAGGTGGCTGGATATTAGATGGATGAATTAGTTGACAAGAACTCACATATATAATGTTCTGCATCTAATTGCTCTGCCTTGCACGGTTGTACCAATATTTCACCATCTTTCTCTGCTTCTCCAACCCAATGAAGCTTCACATCCTCAACATACGTGCATTATGCTTCATAAACCTTCATCTCATTATTCTCTCTTCTATGAGCTTACTCTGCTTGCAACCAACCAGTACTATTGCTGCTGCTCCAACAAATGAGACGGATCGTCTGGCTTTGTTCAGATTCAAAGAATTAATAGCAGATGACCCGCATAACATCTTGAGCTCCTGGAATGATTCCGTCAACTTCTGCAGCTGGCAGGGGGTTACATGTAGCCGTCAGCATCAAAGAGTTACAACCTTGGATTTACAAGGCTATGCTTTGCGGGGATCCATATCACCTTTCATTGGCAACCTCAGCTTTCTTAGGTTGGTTGATCTCCAAGACAACTTCATATACGGCAAAATTCCACAACAATTTACTCATTTGTTCAGACTGCAGAATCTCCTTCTTAGCAATAACTCGTTGACAGGGGAGATCCCGAGCAACTTGACCAACTGTCCTGACCTCAGAGTCGTGGAGTTCACAAGGAATAAACTTACTGGGAACATTCCTGTTGAGCTTGTCTTTTTGAAGAAGCTTGAGAAGCTTCAGATTGGTGGAAACAATTTGACAGGACGCATCCCACCTTCCTTGGGAAATATTTCTTCGCTCCAAGAACTATTCTTAGCGCTTAACAATTTTGTGGGAAAGATTCCAGAAGAAATAGGCCGCTTGCATAGATTATCTTTCTTCGAAGTTGTGGGCAGTAATCTAACCGGTACGATCCCTTATGCCCTTTTCAATATATCAACAATGAGCATCATCTCAACGGCAGTTAACCATCTTGTTGGATCATGGATCAACCTCCTAAAAGCCCAACTGGCACTGGCCCGGTTTGGAGCCCACGACCGCTTCTGGCCCAGCATCTCCGAGATTGAAGACTAAGGACTCGAATTCGAGAGCTCCGAGACGTAAGGGTCCCAGGTTCTCGGATTCGAGGCCCCCACGTCCGAGACCTTCTCCGAAGACATAGGGCTCAAATTCGAAGCCTCCGAGACCCAAGGGTCCTAGGCTCTCGAATTCGAGGCCCCATATTCGAAATCTTCCCTAAAGACCGATTACCTGAATTCGAGGCCTCCGAGACCTAAAAGTCCTAGGCTCTCGAATTCGAGGACTCAATAGTGTCACTACCTGGAAACCCGGGATCTGGTAGTCTATCAATCCAAATTCAAAATTCAAATGACAACTGCTAAATCCTATCTTGATCTCCGAAGATCAAGGAACGAGTAATCTTAGATTCACGATAACAAAGCGCCTCGCAAATCAGGGAAGAGCCAGTCATTGACTAGATGACTGTCACTTCATGCCTATATAATACAAGTCTCCATCAAATGCAAAGGTAAGGCAACTCTAGCACACTTCGAGCTTTAGTTGTTTCCCATTCTTTTTAAAGCAATTCACTGACTTAGGCATCGGAGTGACCCTTGGCTCACCCTCGGTCTCTCTTCGACCCTATTGTCTTTCTCTTTGTGCAGCATTCATACACGGAGCAATCAATCCAAAAGTCAAATTAGCGTGCCACGTCACCAGTTGGAAATTGTGCATCAACAGTTTGGCGCCGTTTGTGTGAACGATTTTTTCAATCTATTTCCATTTATTTACTATCTGACATGGTGAATACACGCTCTTTCACACGATCTTCACACCTGCAGCAACCTCAACCAATGCAACCACCTCCTAGCACGCCTGGGGCATCCAATGACCCGGATTTGAGGATGCAACCACCCCCTAGTGCGCTCCAGGTATCTAATGACCCGGTTGAGATTTCCTCAAATCTATGGCGGAATCGATGGAAGTCCTCGGAAAGCGAAACGAGGAACTCAATGCGGATTCTGCGGCGAGGCCGAAGCGTGAGAAAGAAAGAGAAGCGCGTCGAGCAGGAGAAGGAGAAGCGAGGCGGTTCACCGTGAAAAGCGGCTGTCAACCCTCGTCAGAGGACAATGAGAAACCCGTCGAGGAGAATGAGGAAAATCGTGACAAATCCGCGCCAGATCGAGGTCTCGAAGGATCGAACCCATCGAGAAGAGTCCCCCCGAGAATCTCGGCACGAAGGAGGGTAGCAAAGGTCTCGTGAAGAGAGGCGAAGAAGAAAGGTCTCACCGATCAGGCGGCACCGAGATAAATCCCAACAGGGAACTCGGCGAGCCACGGAAGCAAAGATGAAAGACCTTGAGGATAAGTATACCGGATGCTCCGTCGAATGGATGGGAGGATCCGAATTGATTAGGACATGTTGGAAGGCGAAAGTCTCCGTTCACCGGGTGAAAGCATACCCCATGCGGATAAATTCAAAATGCCACGGATCGAAAGTATCGATGGAATGGAGATCCACATGAGCATTTGGAGGCCTTCGAGAGCATCTCATCTTGCATGGCACTCCCGAGATCGCATGTAGGGCTTTCCCTTTGACCCTGAAGGGAGTAGCGAAAGATTGGTTCACTGGACTCCCTCCTAAGTCAATCGGCACTTTCAAGGATCTAGGGTGCCTGTTCTTAACCCAGTTCCTAGCCACCAGGAAAAGGAAGAAGGATCCGACCTGTTTGTTGACCTTACGTCAAGACAAGAAGGAAAGTTTGAAGGACTTCATGCTTCGTTTCAATAGGGAAAAGCTTGAGGTTGATACTCCCGACGATAAGACGTTACTATGTGCCTTGATGCAGGGCGTACGAGCGGAAGGGCCGCTTATGGCCGAAGTAGGGAGAAAGAATGTGAATAAAGTGACCCTTCCTCAGTTCATGAAACTGACGGAGGAATTCATTCACCGGGAGAGCTAGTCGGAGCACTCCTTAAAGCCCAGACATTGGAGGAGCAGGCTAAGAAGGAGAAAAAGAAGGACTCGAATCCTCCCAAGTTAAAGGAAGAAAAGAATCCTCGAAAAGGGGAAAAGAGGCTAGGCCCATCACTCAGAAGTGAGCCTCGAAAAACAGAACAACCGAGATTCTCAAAGGAAGTCTTCACCCCCTTAAACACCAGCCTCACTGAAGTGTTTTCTGCCATAAAGGGGACCCAGCATTTAGATGGCCACAAAGATGAAAGACCCATTCAAAGCGGGATCGAAGCAAATTTTGAGTATCATGCGATCACGGGCATTTGACGGAGGATTGTATATCTCTCCGCCGAGAAATCGAAGTCTTCATACAAAACGGGAGGTTAGTTAGATTCCTTGCGGAGGAAAGGAATCGAGAGGCCAATCGTCGAGGACCCCCGGAGGGAGTTCGAGAAGGCCTCGAATGGGCGAAACCCAGACGTAGGGACGAAGCTCCGAGAGAGGTTCGACGTAACCAAGAACGAAGAGACATCCAAGAAGAACCCATCCAAAACCAGGAGGTCGTTCGAGAGATCCACACCATCGCCGAAGGAATTGCTGGTGGAGGAGACTCGAATTCAGCAAGAAAGGCTTATGCAAGAAGTCTGCAAGGTCAGGAAGTGTATTCGCTACATAGGCCCTTGAAGGCGGCAAGGACAGATTCGGTGGTGTTGTCATTCTCGGAGAAGGCGGCTGGGGTGGTGATGCCCCCATGGCGATGCCCTTGGTAGTAACCTTAACGTTGCTAACCACGGGATACATCGAATTCTCGTGGACAATGGAAGCTCCGCTGACATCCTATACTGGCCGACCTTCCAGCAAATGGGTATCGATCGTGAGAGGATCAAACCATTTGCGTCCCTATTAGTCGGATTTGGCGGAGAAGTTGTATTCCCAATAGGGATCATTTCCTTACCGGTAACAGCAGGAACAACACCCCAACTAGCTACTATGATGGTCGATTTCTTGGTAATCGACCGACCCTCTGCTTACAACGCAATTGTGGGTCGGCCCGCACTGAACAAATTGAAAGCAGCAACATCGACCTACCACCTCATGATGAAATTCCCGACGGAAGAAGGAGTCGGAGTGGTGAGGGGCGATTAACTGGCGGCAAGGAAGTGTTATAACACTTCGATAAAGAGGGTATCGAATTCGACCACGCTCACAGTGGCTTCTATACACGAGGTCAAAGGGGAACCAGCAGAGCCGCTAGAGGAAGTTTCAATTGAGGAGGGAAGGTTCTTGCAGTTAGGAACTTGTCTGGAGAAGGAAGTTAGTGAAGACCTTAAAGAATTCCTTCATAGGAACATAGAGGTTTTCGCCTGGTCGCACGAAGATATGCCGGGAATTAGCCCCGAGGAGATTGTCCACGTGTTAAACGTGAACCCTAGCAGCAAAGCCAGTGAAGCAAAAGCGAAGGAAGTTTACACCCGAAAGGGTCGAAGCGATAACGGTGGAAGTTGAGAAGCTCTTGAAGGCGCAATTTATAGAAGAGGTTCATTACCCGGAATGGCTGGCCAATGTAGTTTTAGTAAAAAAATCCAATGGCAAATGGAGAATGTGCGTGGACTTCACCGACCTCAATAAAGCCTGTCCCAAAGACAGCTTCCCTCTTCCCCGCATTGATGCTTTGGTCGATTCCACCTCTGGATATGGGTTGCTAAGCTTCATGGACGCATTTTCTGGATACAATCAGATCCTCATGCACCCACAAGATCGAGAGAAGACTACATTTATCACCGATCGAGGCTTATACTGTTACAAGGTTATGCCCTTCGGTTTGAAGAACGCAGGGGCTACCTACCAGCGACTGGTAAACAAAATGTTCCAAGCCCAGATAGGGAGGAACATGGAGGTATATGTGGATGATATGCTGGTCAAGAGCAAGGAGTCGAGGAATCACATCCGTGACCTTCACGAAGCCTTTGCCACTCTGAAGCAGTACGGAATGAAATTGAACCCCGCAAAGTGCGCTTTCAGGGTATCCTCCGGGAAATTCCTGGGGTATATGGTCTCATGCAGAGGAATCGAGGCCAACCCCGAAAAGATTCGAGCAGTCCTCGAAATGCAATCCCCGAAGACAACGAAGCAGCTACAACAGCTGACCGGACGATTAGCAGCCTTAAACAAGTTTATCTCTCGCTCTACAGACAAATGCCTTCCATTCTTCAAAATTTTGAGGAAGGCCTTCGAGTGGACGAATGAGTGCGAGAAGGCATTTTCCATCTTGAAGGCGTACCTGACGAGTCCTCCCTTGCTGAGCCGAACGATCCCAGGGGAAGTCTTATGCTTATATTTGGCTGTTAGCCCTACGGCAATCAATGCAGCCTTGATTCGGGAAGATGAGAGAATACAGAAGCCGGTGTATTTTGTAAGCAAAGCGCTTCACGGTGCAGAAGGGAAGTACCCCCAGATCGAGAAGCTCGCATTCGCCCTTGTTATGGCCTCGAGAAAGCTTCGACCTTATTTTTAGGCCCATACCATCCTCTCCGAAAGGTGATGCAAAAGCTGGATTTATCGGGAAGATTGGCGAATTGGGCGATCGAACTGGGACAGTTCGATCTCGAATTCCTCCCTCGAAATGCCATCAAGGGTCAAGCACTCGCAGACTTTCTGGTCGAATTCACAAACATGCAAGAAGTTGATGAACCAGTTATGGAGCGACAATGGGTGGTCTACGTCGATGGTTCGTCAACAAAGAAGAAAGGGGGTGCAGGGATAGTACTCTTCACTCCGGAAGGGGAGGAGTTGAGCAGCTCCTTGAGGCTAGAATTCAAGACCACCAACAACGAAGCGGAGTACGAAGCTGTTGTGGCAGGCCTCGGGTTAGCCCGAAAACTAGGAGCCGATTCTGTGGAAGTACAGAGTGACTCCCAAGTTATCGTGGGGCATATCAGAGGAGAATTCGAGGCCAAGGGAGAAAAGATGAAGAAGTACCTCGCAAAGGTACAAAGCATGCAGACTGTTTTTCAGAAGTTCTGCATAAAGAAGATTCCGCGAGAAGACAATGAAAAAGCAGATCATTTGGCGAAAATAGCGTCAACAGAGACGAGGAGTCTGACGAGAACGAGGGAATCATCAGGATTCTAAATCAACCCTTGATCTTCGAGGAGGTCTCGAAAGCGCCTCAAATTTCGTCGATCGAGGAGGCCTCAAATTGGAGGCAGGAAATCTTCAGCTACTTGCAGGATGGAACCCTACCCTCCGAGAAGAAGTCCGCGATAAAATTGAGGATGAAAGCAGGAAGATTCACTATCTTAAATGGACTACTCTACAAAAGGGGGTTCACATTGCCTCTCCTAAAATGTATCTCCAGTGAAGAAGGAAATTACGTGCTCCGGGAAATACACGAGGGGATCTGTGGAAGTCATTCGGGAGCCAGGGTGCTGGCTCATAAAGCCGTAAGGGCAGGATTCTACTGGCTAAACATGTATAAAGATTCGACAGAAATCGTTAGGTATTGTGACAAATGCCAACGTTTCGCAAACATAACCAAACAACCACCCGAGGAGTTGACGACAATTTCCTCCCCATGACCCTTCTCACAATGGGGGATGGATATAGTGGGACCGTTGCCCCGAGGAAAAGGGGGCCTCCGATTCGCAGTTGTCGCAGTGGATTACTTCACCAAATGGACAGAAGTCGAACCCTTGGTGAACATCATGACTACAGCCATCCAACGGTTCTTATGGAAGAATGTTATCCGCTCTGATTGTGCCCTGCCGCGTTAAATCACCGATAATGAAAAAGCGATTCTGCGAACCATTTCGGAAGTGGTGTGCCGAATTGTGTATTAAGAATTACTTCTCTTCTCGGACATCCGCAGGCAAATGGGCAGGTGGAAGCCACCAACAAGACCATTTTCAAGATTTTGAAAAAAAGCTAGGTGACAAAAAAGGTAGCTGGGCCGACGACCTCCCGGAAGTCCTTTGGGCCTATCGAACCACTAAGAGAACTCCTACCGAAGAATCCCCTTACGCTCTAACATTCGGAACTGAGGCAGTCATTCCGGCAGAGCTGGGATCAAGAAGCTTGAGGGTCGAGTCTACCAAAAGGAGGCGAACGCCGAAGGGCTAAGGCTCCATTTGGACCTACTGCAAGAAAGGCGTGATTATGCCCAGATCACACTCTCAGCCTATCAAGAAAGAATGGCGGAGTATTTTAACAAGAAAGTCAACCATCGAAGTTTCAAAGTCGGAGACCTAGTCCTGCGTAAAGTTACTCTCGCCACCAGGGATCCAGTCGAAGGAAAGCTAGCTCCAAACTGGGGGGGACCTTACGAGGTGGTTAAATGCCAGAGGCCAGGAGCATACTACCTCAAAGACTCAATGGGAGAACTCTTCCGAGACCTTGGAACGCTGATCACCTTAAGAAGTATTTCGTTTAATGAATTGTAATTTATATTTGTTCTTGTTTCTTCGATTTCAGTTTGAATTGGTGCAATAAAAGGAACGCTTGGAGCTTCCCTTCGCAAAAATGTGGAATCAGTCAGAATAAAAGAAATAATGTCACGGCCCGATACGAGACCTGGTCTCCACCAGGCTCGCATCGAAAGCCTGACTAAAAACAATGTCACGGCCCGATACGAGACCTGGTCTTCACCAGGCTCGGCATCGAAAGCCTGACTCAATAATTTCATGGCCCAATACGAGACCTGGTCTCCACCAGGCTCGGCATCGAAAGCCTGACTAAAAACAATGTCACGACCCGATACGAGGCTTGGTCTTCACCAGGCTCGGCATCAAAGCCTGACTCAATAATTTCATGGCCCGATACGAGGCCTGGTCTTCACCAGGCTCGGCATCAAAAGCCTGACTCAATAATTTCACGGCTCGATACGAGGCCTGGCCTTTACCAAACTCGGCATCCGAGGCCTTACTCTTACTCGATAACCTGACGCTCGAAACGAACAGTCAAAGTAAGAATCACATGGTCTTCTCGAAACAACGATTCAAGTAAAAATCCCAAAACACTTTTCGATTTTTCGAGAAGAATACCTTGTCAATTAATTCTTGATCATTTTTGGGATGAGTTACCTAAGGCTATGTCAAAAGTTTCCATTCAAATAAATGGATATTAACTGAAATATAATATATTGTGTTTCATTAATGTTTGAATTTACAATATGCTTCATTAAGGAAAAATATACAAATTGTTTAAATGGAGCCTACGGCTTTACTGGGGGGTCTTGGGCCGGCGGAGGTTCCTCAACGCCGTCGTGTTCCTTCTCCGCCACTCCACTTGCCGGAGATGTTTCCGGTCGATAGGCGAACCGGTCAATCCCTACAGCATCCGGCATTTCCTCACGACCAAGGCTGATCAGTTGTCGAATGGCCTCTTTTGTCATGGGAATGTCCTCAATATGAACGGAGTTGAGGTCCATCTTCCGAGCCGGATCCCTCCACCAGGCCCTGAAGGTCTCGAATCCGAGGTGAATCCCATCCGCCCAAGCCGAGTCTCGGACTCTCGAAGCAAAAGACAGCTGGTGTAGGTAATCAGCCGCCTTCTGAGCTCCAACCTCATACCTTTATACAGGGTGTTAAAGTGATGGAACTTCTCCTCGGCGACGACCTTGCCTTCCACCGGCCGCCCATCGAGGCCTTACTCTTCGCCAACCGCCAAGAATGCCGAGTGCTTCTCCTCGAGCAATTTATAATCCTCCTTAAGGATGGAATGGTCCTCCAGGAGTTCAAGGCTTTCACCTCAAGAACGCGGTGGTCCTCTCGAAGCCTCGTGTTCTCGGAACGCAGCTGCTCGATTTCCTCGGAGAGCTTCAAGAGTTTAGCCTCTGCTCGATCCCTAGCCTTCGAAGCATCGGAGGCCTCGCATTCCATCATGGCGGAATGTTCCGCCAGAACCCGAAGGTCTTCCTCGTGCTTGGCCACGGATTTTTTGAGGTTTGCATTCTCCTCCTCAACCTCCGAGAGCCTCCTTTGTAAGTTCTCCAGCCCACTATCGAAGTCGAAACCTTCTGCATATAGCAGTACAGGATAGTGGACCGGAGGAAAGCCTGCAAACAAAGCCAACCTGATGTTAAAAAAAAAAAACAATTTTCGAAAAATAAGGTTCAATTTGCGATCGACACTTACCAGGCACTGCATGGTCAGCATCTCCTCGGCCACCCCACGGAGGGTTATATCCCGCTTCAACCGGAGACCATCGTGATTGACGAGGTCGACCACGGCCTTGAAAGGGTTATCTTTAAAATCCCCTCCAAGTTTAGCCAACTTCCTCTCAACGGTCCAGTTGGCCTCTTCCGGTTGAATCTCAACCGTATTCTCGGAGCTCGAAGCCCTAGATGCCTGGAAGTGTTGGCCTCGCCTGCTTCCTTCTCGAATTCTTCAGAGTCATTTTGAGGCCTTGCCGAGTCGAGCTTCGATAATTTCCCACCTCAGGGATCGGGGACAATACCCTTTCGGGAGCCTCCTCCGCCGCTTGGGGAGGCCCCCATGTTGTCGCCAGCCAACCCTACCGAATCATCCGACATCATCTCGATATCCTCCAGAATGTGCCGGATGTTCGAGCCAAGAGGTTGACTCAAGACAGAATACTCCCCTCTGGCACTCGCAGGGGCTCCTCTTTAACCACCTTGGCCACCGCCACAGGAACGGCCAAGACAGGCTCGTTCGCAATGAATTTCTCAACCTCCCCTAGCGGCGGAATTGAGGGGGGCACAGCCCTCTGCCTCCGAGAGGCTAAGAATCTGGCAATATTAGCCGCTTCGTCGACCTGGGGACCGGTCCCAGCCGCTGGGACGTCCGTTTCTGCCACCTTGGTCAGCTTTCTCTTTTTCAAGAGGGGAGCCTCGATAACCTCCACTGACTCCTCGACTGCCGAGTGCTCCTTACGAGCGGATCCCAGAAGATCCTCGATAGGCCCACCTACGCTCTCTCTCCTCATCGAGTAGCTTAAGCACCCTGGCCACCTTCGGGGGCTTCTCAGGTTTCTCCGCCAAGAGGCCCTTCGTCGTTGGCGGGTTTATGGGGAGTGAAGGAGGTGTCGGAATCTTAGGCTCTCGAATTTTAAATGTCCGCCAGTCATTATAGGGTAGACGTCCTTCACGGGTTTCCCGGTGTCGACAACTTTCGCCTTGCCTTTGTCGACGACCCTAGGCTTCACTTGAGCGGCCAAAGGGGCCTCACCCTTTCCCTTTCAAGGGGTAGAGGCCCGTGTGTTAGCGGCGGGACATCAGTCCAGACGGGGTCCCAGCAAAAGGATCATCGGCTGGCCTCATGGGACGTCGGTAGGATTCGACGTCATAGACAAATTCGGATAGCTTAGCGGATGTAATAAGGCTTCCGACAAACATCATCTTCGGTGCTCGACCACTTGATAACACTGCTGACCCGATGAATCATCTGGGGGTCAAACAAAGCTCGCCATGAGCTTCGTGGGGTCGTTAATATCTGGGTACCCTAGGACCCTTAGCTTTCGGTGGGAGCGAACTCCCACCGTCCAAATGAAAAAGTATTTGTTCTTCCATTTGGGGTTACTCGAAAATTGGGAGTCGATTTGAATAAACTTCCCCTTTTTTGTCTGGAAGTTGTAGACTGCAGAGCTCTGTGGGTTCTTTTGGAGCCGGTACATGTGCATGAACTCTTTTATCGTGAGTACTGTAAGGCTAGGGGCCACAAGATCACGACGCAAAGAAAGTCCTCCAGGCATTCGGCGACACTTGGTGGGGTGATAAGTAAAGAAAGCCGAGTAGCTCTCTAATTATCGAAACGAACGGAAGTCGTAAGCCTGCCTTGAACATGTGCTCGTATACACAGACTTCGTGCACATCCGACCGAGCCACGGCGCCAGAATTATTTTCATCAAAACGGATTTTGATGAAACTTGGAATGAAGCACTCCCTCCTTATGCGCCTCTCATCAGCAGCGGACAAATGGGATGCCCAGAAGGCAGGGTGGGTTTCTCCCAAGACGTCAGAGTCGTGTCCGTCCTTTGTCATCTTTGAGAAGATATAGAAAAGCTGGGTAATGCAGGTACGAATTAGAAGCAGAGAAAGATGATCACACAAGCAAATAAGTTCGAAATATGATTCAGGTCTGGGTTTTATAGGCAACTTGAAGGAATATGAAGCGTTGGCGCTGATGACTGAAGAGACAGGCATCAAAACCCAGAAAAGACGCTTCGAAAACACTGAAGGACTCTTCGTAATCTCTGAAAACGCTTCAACTTCGACGCCTGGCCGGTCATTATGATAGCCGCGTTTTTGACCACTTCGACTTCGACACGTGGCCGAACCGCTGTCACACGGTACGGCGTATTAAATGTTCGACGTCTTCTCGAGCCAACCAAGCGTCTCGAAATATTTTTGGCGGGATTTCAAAAATATTCCCGCCCAAATGTAAAAAAAAAAAAAAAAAAAACCGACAAGTCCTCGTGTACTAGTGAAACATGTTTTGAGAGTTTGATCCATTCTTCATAAACACATGAAAATTTCCACGAGTCTTCCAGACAAGGAAATTGGGGGGTAACTGTTGGATCATGGATCAACCTCCTAAAAGCCCAACTGGCACTGACCCGATTTGGAGCCCACGACCGCTTCTGGCCCAGCATCTCCGAGATTGAAGACTAAGGACTCGAATTCGAGACCTCCGAGACGTAAGGGTCCCAGGTTCTCGGATTCGAGGCCCCCACGTCCGAGACCTTCTCCGAAGACATAGGGCTCGAATTCGAAGCCTCTGAGACCCAAGGGTCCTAGGCTCTCGAATTCGAGACCCCATATTCGAAATCTTCCCTAAAGACCGACACTGTTTGAGGCCTCCGAGACCTAAAAGTCCTAGGATCTCAATTCGAGGACTCATGATGTCACTACCGAAACCCGGATCTGGTAGTCTATCAACCCGAATTCAAAATTCAAATGACAACTGCTAAATCCTATCTTGATCTCCGAAGATCAAGGAACGAGTAACTGCATAGATTCCCTGATAACAAACTGCCTCGCAGCAAATCAGGGAAGAGCCAGTCATTGACTAGATGACTGTCACTTCATGCCTATATAATACAAGTCTCCATCAAATGCAAAGGTAAGGCAACTCTAGCACACTTCGAGCTTTAGTTGTTTCCCATTCTTTTTAAAGCAATTCACTGACTTAGGCATCGGAGTGACCCCTCCGGCTCACCCCCGGTCTCTCTTCGACCCTATTATCTTTCTCTTTGTGCAACATTCATACATGGAGCAATCAATCCAAAAGTCAAATTAGCGTGCCACGTCACCAGTTGGAAACTATGCATCAACACATCTTAGTGGCACTCTTCCAGCCAACGTAGGCCACACTCTCCCTAATCTCAAAATTTTGTCCATCTTGACCAATCAATTCTCTGGTCCAATCCCATTTTCAGTGTCCAATGCTTCTAAGCTTCAAGTGCTTGCTTTTTCCCAAAACAATTTTTTGGGACAGGTTCCTACTGATCTGGGAAACCTGCCAAATCTTTGGTGGCTAGGTGTTGGTAGAAATAAGCTTGGAAGTTATTCAACCGAGGACTTGGATTTCTTGGTGGCATCTTTGGGAAACTGCACCCAACTGGAAATGCTTGATTTTTCAAATAACAAATTTGGAGGAAGTTTATCCAACTTCATAGGAAATTTGTCGATGCTACTCAGTCAACTATATCTTGATGGCAATCAAATATTCGGAATTATTCCTTCTTAATTAGAAAACCTCGTAAACTTAACCACCTTAAACATGGTATAAAACCTGTTCAATGACACCATTCCCACTTATTTTGGGAAGTTTCAAATGCTGCAGAGATTGGGTTTGGATGGAAATAGATTGTCTGGACAAATACCAGCCTCTATCCGCAATAACCTCACTCAAGTGGTTAAATTTTTCTTATCACGGAACAAATTGGAAGGAAGCATTCCATTAAGTTTTGAAAAATGCAAAAATTTGCAGAAGTTGGACATTTCACAAAATAACCGTAGTGGTGCCATACCGAATATCGGTTTTTTTTTTTTTTTTTCCAATTACTAAAACTCAACTTGTCACAAAACTCATTAACTAGCACCTTACCAGTGACAGTAGGCAATTTAAAGAGTTTATATCAATTGGATGTCTCTGATAATTATCTATGTGGTGAGATTCCTACCCTATTGGAGATTTCTGGGGCTTGGAGTACCTTTACCTAGAGGGTAATTCATTTCAAGGAACCTTGCCTCCATCTCTGGCTTCCTTGAAAAGCCTTCTCTGTTTAGATCTTTCACGAAACAACTTGTCAACCCTGATTCTAAATGATCTATATAAACTCTCTGTTTTGCGATACTTGAATCTTTCTTTTAATGATTTGGAAGGTGAGGTGCCAACAAAAGGAGTCTTCAATAATGCAAGCACAATATTAGTGATTGGAAATAAAAAGCTTTGGGGGGTATCTCGGTCCTGCAATTGAAAGCATGCAACATCAAAGTTATGAAACAAAGATAATCTCATGCTTTCAAATTAGTAGTCATAATTGTTTGTGGGGCTATGTTTTTCCTGATTATGCTTGCTTTATCTCTTATTATTTACAAGAGGAAAAAAATCAGGAAATGAATCATCTTTTACTCTCTCAAAAATTGACATTATTTCAAAGGTTTCATATGCAAAACTGCATCAAATGACTAGCGATTCTTGCCAAGAAATTTAATAGGATTTGGTAGTTTTAGTTCCATTTATAAAGGAATTGTTGATCAAGAGGAAAGGATAATTGCTGTCAAGGTCAACAAAAAGGAGCTTTCAAGAGTTTCATGGCCGAATGCAATGCACTAAGAAATATACGGCATCGGAATCTCGTTAAGATCTAAATATGTTGCTCTAGCATGGACTATAGCGGTAATGACTTCAAAGCTCTAGTTTACGAATTCACGGCAAATGGAGGCTTAGAGAAGTGGCTGGATCGAGATTTAGACAATGAAAATCAATTAAGAAATTTAAACCTTCTTCAAAGACTGAATATTGCAATTGACTACATTATCTTCATGATCACTGCGAAAGACCAATTATTCAATGCAATTTAAAGCCAAGTAATGTTCTTCTTGATGATGACATGATTGCTCATGTAAGTGATTTTGGTTTGGCTAGGCTCCTTTCTACAACCAATGATGTTTCTCAACATACAACCAGTACGATTGGAATAAAGGGTACAATTGGCTACATTGCTCCAGGTACATAACTATATAAATCTTCTAAATCATGATTTTGATCAAATTGGAAAGCCTCACTAACTGTCTTTTTTACATTATTTTGATGTACCAATACACTTTACTTGGGATTACAAGAAGAAAAATGGTAGACCCTGCACAATAAATGGCAGGGGTGTTTTCTATAACTAGTTTCTTCTACAACTTGGGAATATTGGTCCCATATATGATTTTAAGCCTTTGAAAGAGATTAGTAGGTTGTGCTTGGAACTTGAGCACTATTTAACAAGTCTTAAATATGAGAAAATAATGGCACATTTCCTTTATAAGAGAAGAATACATTGAGATCAGGATCTAGAGTTGAAAAAGTGAAAATTCAAACCAATAGAAATTTTCAAGATTGAAGAAGACTTAATAGGTACATCTAAAAATGAATGTTGCAGGTTAAGAGTAGACAAAACAGTAAAGAAGAAGAATATTATGCACTAATAAGCCCAAGATAAAATATATATATTATATTTCAAATCTTGTGTTTTGTATGTGTAAAGATACTTCATTGAATTGTCGTCTAATAAAGAATTAGGTCATGGATAGCCAATTAATACATGCAGCCATGGCTTGTTGGAAGGCCTTTATCTAGTACTTAATTGGTCCAGCAAATAAACAAAAACCAAGGGAAGAACATAATAATTAGTTGATCCTTATCATTAATATTAATTTTATCTTCCCATGCCACATGTACCAAGCAAGTTTGAAAATTGATCCCCTATGTCATGCAATTTCTAAAAAAAAATTAGTTCTGATTTTGGAATGCAGGCTCTCCATCACTTTATTTTCCAAATATTAACTAAATTTTGTTTCTAGTTACTAAATCCTATATCTTTTAAAGTATGTATTTAGGTGCTATATGAAATCATCATCACATTGCCTATGCATGTGATATCTATTGATTGTAGAGTATGGAATGGGTGGCGATGCATCAAAAGAAGAAGATGTCTATAACTTTGGGATATTTGCGATGGAGCTGTTCACGGGAAAGAGACCTGCTAACAAAATGTTTGGAGACAATTTCAACCTCCATAACTTTGTTAAGATGACAATGTCAGAAAAAACTTATGCAGATTATAGATCCAAACCTTCTCACAAGAGAAGTAAATGAAATGGCAATGCCAATAGAAAACAATAGTTACAAGTATGATGATCACGATGATATTGAGGAGGAGGAAGAGGAAAGTCACATTGAGAACCTAAACCAAATGAATGCCAGTACGCAGAAGTGTCTACTTTCAGTTTTCAAAATCAGCCTTACTTGTTCATTGGAATCGTCAAAGGAAAGAATGAATATGGAGGACGTCACTAGGGAACTACATCAAATCAAAAATGTCTTTCTAGGTTTTCGATACAGACCAACTTAGGTACCGCAACACATTTTATTTTAGAAGTTTTGGCCAATGACAGATAAATCATAGTGATTGAAGACTATCATAAGTATTGTATATGGCCTTTGAATTTCAAACCTTTCAGTTTTCAAATAATTCTTTTGGACCACAAGCATAAGCCTTACTAGGATCAAAACATTAAATAAAGGTTTTGACCTCATTAAAGTCCACAGGTACCTCTTATTAGGACTAAAACATTAAACTACCTAAAATTTCCTTCTTGTTTTAGTCCACAAGTACTTTATAAGTCACTCAGCTGGTTTTGCTTCCTAATGTTATTGGAGCGGAAGTTGTTTTCTTTCTAATGTATTATGGAAATTTCCAAATGTCCCAACATGTCAAACATAATGAACTTTTGCTTTTGCAGGAACATAGAGCTTTGTGAAAAAATCAGATTGCAGAGAAGTCTCCCTCATAAGCCCCCGTTGAGAGTACTTAAATTAGAGCATTTGTAAGGGATCAATATGTTTCTCTTCCCTTAGAGTTAAGAGTGGCAAGGACTGTCCTGTGTAAGTGTAACTTTTAATTGCAACTACTATGTTTTGTTTGTTTTGTTT
Source organism: Carpinus viminea (assembly GCA_013348765.1). Classification (NCBI taxonomy): domain Eukaryota; kingdom Viridiplantae; phylum Streptophyta; class Magnoliopsida; order Fagales; family Betulaceae; genus Carpinus; species Carpinus viminea. The sequence goes on from CP054667.1 coordinate 48,508,554, forward strand.
TTCCTTTCCCTTTTTTCCCCTCGTCTGAACAGGAAAAAAACAATATACAATGTCGATCAGTAGCTATAAGACTATATATACTAGCTTATAACCCGCACTATGAGCGAAATTCTTTATTATAATTTAATTTTAAAATTTAAACGCATCTTCATTGTACTTTTCATTATAAGTAAAAAAAGACGTATAAAAATATATCTCACACCTTTAAATAATAATAAAAACATTTAAAGTTATACACCAGTACATTGCTAAACATAGTGACACAAAGTTATACAAAACATTGCATGAATGTATAAATCACAACAAACAATAAAAGTAAGATACTTAATTTTATTTTAATCCATTAAAATTAAACATATTAAATTTTTTGTTCCCATATGTGTAAAAATTTATCACATATCAATATTTAATGCAATCAAATAAATCATTTCACATCATGTTTAATGCTTAATTATCTTTTTGGTGTTTTGAAAGCGTTTCTATTCCTTTTCTGGACAACAATCAAATAAATTTGTATCTTTTTTTTTTTACATGTCCACACAAGAGGGAGATGGGGATTCAAACTAATGACCTTTGCTTCATAAGGGTGGTTTTAGCCGATTGAACTATCTCTTGAGGACAAATAAATTTGTATCTTATTTTGCTTTCAAAATATATATTCCAGTAAATCATACAAATGAACAAAAAATTTCATTAAACCCTTCAAATGAATTAAAAATAAAATAAGACTCTTAATTTTAATCTATTCCATATAAATTAAAAAAAAAATATTTGTTCTCATGTGAGTAGTTTAAAATGAAAATATATGCAAGAAGAAAAGCTGTGGATTTTGATTATCAAAGTATTAGTTTATGATATTATCATTGTAATACCTATTATTTTTCAATACAAACTTTTTTTTTAAATTATGAATACAAAATAAAACAAAATATTTCACTAAACATATAACGCAATCAAATCAATCCTTTTATCATGTGCAATGCATTTTTTTTCGTGTTTCAAAAGTATTTATGTTCCATTTATAGTTATAAATAATTTAAATTTTTTTTAACCTTTTTTGCTTTTAAAAGCATAAGAACACTTTCAAAATCGTCAAAAATTGAGTAACATCACATAAACGAAAAAAAAAAATCTCATAAAATGTAAGAGCTTTTATTTTAGTTTAAATCATATATATTATAACATGTCTAAATTTTTATTCCTATAAGTGTATATGATTTAAAATGAATAATAAAAAAAAATACATGTTTAATGAAAATTTGTTCCCATATGTATACTAGTTTAAAATGAAAACATTGAAAAGTATAAAGAAAAAAAAAATTAAATAAATGGGATAGTTGGCCGATTTTTTTTTTTTTTTTTTAATATGACGGATATGGCTGATATGTCACAATTTTAAGTCACTTTAGTGAGGTTTCTTATATATATATATATATATATAACAGCTGATGAGACGGATGAGTGCTTGATTGGGAGGTGTGTGAGGACAAAGAGGAAAATACAAAAGAAGAAAAAAAATATATATATGGCGGTCGTACGCGTGGGGAGCATGTTGGCGTGAATGGGGGGAGAGAAAGGAGAAATAAGGCGGTCGTCGGGGAAAATGAAAGTGAAAGTAAGAAAAGCTAAAAAAAAACAAAGAAAAAGAAAAAAGTGAAAGTAAGAAAAGTGGGTACTCATCAAAATTATTCTTTAATAGGAGCCGGGATCTTGATCCGCGTATGAAACGGCCACTTTGCCAAAGACTTTGAGTCAGGCTAGTGAAGTCCTTTCAGTCTTCTATCTGCCAAAAGACGTTGTAACAATTCCTCAAGTTGAAATGTATTACGTACTAATAGTCTTTTTACTATTGCTCTACATATTCATTTTAGCCTTGTTGATATTATTTCCTTAAGGCTCTCCATACTTATTCTTCAATTAATTTTTGGTTATTTTTGTGAGATAATTTAATTAAAATAACCTAAATATCTATTTTTCAGTCTTACTACTTTAACAAATAAATAAATAGTAAGGTGAACAATACTCACCAAATTTAAAAATTAATATTCACTAATTACTTATTGATTAAACAACTCATTTCACTCTTTTCTTTTTCACTTTTTGTTTATCTCTTTTCCTTTAATAGTTAAAAAAAAAAACAAACAAACAAATCTTTAAAAAATAAATATTTAAATGCAATAGTAAAAATGAGTTGTTAAAATAATAAAGTTGTTGAGATACTTTAAAAAAATGAATTATCAAAATACCTAAAAGTAGTTATTTTAGTGAATAAAATTTGATGAGGCCGGTAGGAACGCCAATCCACCCTCATCATTGGATTCTTTTTCATCTTTTACTGTTGACCACGTCCCTAAACAGATCCGCTCATGGGCGTGTTCTGGACCTACACATGTACGATGACTGATTCAGGCCCACGGGATGTCTAATACACTTTGTGTCAATTTTTGGTCTTACTCTCCTCATGGTTGTGGGAGGATATTAGAGTAATTTTAGAAGGTTTACTTGTAACCTACTAAAATGATGTAGATATTAAAATTATTATTTAATCAAAATTTAATAATAATCAATCATAAATTTAATAATAATTTTAATAATTATATTATGTTTAATATGACACAAATAAACCTTTTAGAATTATTTAAAATATTGTGCTATGCTACTCGGGTGAGCGGTGACGGACATGATGCCGATAAGACAACATGAGTCACATGACGAAGACGCTGGTCTTGGCATTTTTATTGAGATGAAGAATTTCTATTTGCCCCTTAATTCTGCTGAAATCACAAAACACCCAATTTTGTAAAAATTTATTTATTTTTTACTTTTTACACCACGTGACTATCACAGTGACTATAATCATTAATTATAGATGGCTTCTTTTTCCTTGAAAGGAAAATTACAGGGATCCTTCTTAGTTCTTACCATCAAAGGTAAGAAAATCTAACCAACGAAATAATAATAATAATAATAAAAGCCTATAACAAAAGTTTCCACAGTAAATAAACTTTACAGTTAGTTGCGGACTTTTATATCATTAACACCTTTACTATTTCAATCGATCAAACTCTAAATTGGTACTTAAATATTCTAATAGCCTTATAAAATCATGATGAAAGTTTACGTATTCTCTTCAAACTATCACCTTTCAAATTATCATCCAATTGATAATGTCCTCTCAAACTTTCAATTGCGACAATATTTTTTAAATTATTAAAATTTGTCAATGTTCCTCTAATGATGAAACTATCCTTAGTAAAATAAAATAAAAAATACTAAAACTTTTAGAAGAAACCTAAAAAAAAACTAAAAAAAAGTTATAAAAATTTAGATTTTTTTTTATAAAAATTGAAATTTTCTTTTTTTTTTAAATAAAATTTCCTTTTAAAAAAAAATTAAAACTTTCGTTTAAAAAAAATCATTTTTTGTTTTTTTTTTTTGAATTTATAGGGGTATTTTTGTCCTATTGATAAATATATAAGGACATTTTTATCTTTTTGCTAGCTTTAGGAGAGACATTAACAATGTTTTGATAATTTTGAGGGATATTGTTACAATTGAAAATTTGGGAATGACATTCTCAATTGGGTGGTAATTTGAGGGGTACATAGACTTTACCCTAAAATCATCCTATCTCTTAAATCACCAAATAAAATAAGGGTTAAATACCTTAAAACTCTCATAGGGTTTGTAAACTTTTTTTTTTTTTTTCCTTAATGTTTGATTTGTATCACAAGAAGTACATATGGTTTTCATAAAGACAAAAATGGTACTTCTATTAAAATTCTATCCATAACTTAACGAAACGTTATGTCAACACCAATCACATTGCGTCACATGTCCTATAATTAATTTCTTTATTTTTTTTAAAGAATTCAAAATATGAAAAAATAATTTTCTTTTTCCAAAAAAATAAAAATAAAAATTTTGGGGTGGCCATAGCCACCTTTGGCCATTTGGGGGTGGCTGGCCACCCCCAATGGACTTTATGGGATTCATTGCATGAAGGATATATGGTGAATAAATAATAAATAAATATCATTACCTAATATGAATATTAAAATAAACCTTATCAACAAAGTAATCTCTATAAATGAGAATTTTAAAATTTGGGACACTATATTTATACTCTAGATGTAAGTGCTTTATCCTCTAAATACTTCATCAATGAAAGTTACAGATTTTCTTTAAAAAAAAAAAATGATGGATGAATTAGTTGACAAGAACACATATATAATGTTCTGCATCTAATTGTTCTGCCTCGTACCAATATTTCACCTACTTTCTCTGCTTCTCCAACCCAATGAAGCTTCACATCCTCAACTTACGTGCATTATGCTTCATAAACCTTCATCTCATTCTTCTCTTCTATTAGCTTACTCTGCTTGCGACCAACCAGTATTGCTGCCGCTGCCACCGCTCCAACAAGCAAGAGTGATCGTATGGCTCTGCTCAAATTCAAAGAAATGATACCCAATGACCCATTTAACGTCTTCACCTCTTGGAATGATTCTATCCACTTTTGCAAATGGAAGGGAATTACATGCGGCCGAAAGCATCAAAGAGTTACGGCTTTGGACCTAACTGGCTTTACTTTAGGTGGATCCATATCACCATACGTTGGCAACCTCAGCTTTCTTAGGGTGCTCAACCTCTCACACAACTTCTTACACGGCGAAATTCCACAACAAGTCACTCATCTATTCCGGCTGAAACAGTTCAATCTTAGCAGTAACTTGTTAACGGGGGAAATTCCAAGCAACTTCACCAACTGTCCTCAACTCAGAGTCCTGGACTTTCAAATGAATAATCTTACTGGGAATATTCCTGTTGAACTCGGCTCTTTAAAGAGGCTTGTGTGGCTTGACGTTTCCTCAAATCAGTTGACGGGAGGCATCCCACCTTCTCTGGGAAATGTTTCTTCACTCCAAGTGCTTCAATTTTCTCTTAATTATTTCGTGGGAAATATTCCAGATGAAATGGGTCATTTGCAAAGGTTAGTTTACTTCGGAGTTGTGGACAATAATATCTTTGGTATGTTCCCTTATTCCCTTTACAATATATCAACACTGAGGACCATTGCAGTTGCAATTAATCGACTTAATGGCACTCTTCCAGCCAACATAGGCCTCACTCTCCCTAATCTCCTATACTTGAACATTGTTGATAACGAATTCTCTGGTCCAATCCCAGTTTCACTATCCAATGCTTCCCAGCTTGAATTTCTTTTTCTCTCCTATAACAATTTCGTGGGACAAGTTCCAACTGATCTAGGCAACCTGCTAAATCTCTCTGTTTTAAATGTTGGTGGAAATAACCTTGGACGTAATTCAGCTAAGGACTTGGATTTCTTAACATCATTGAAAAACTGTACCAAACTTGAAAATCTAGGTTTTTCTGATAACAATTTTGGAGGCACTTTACCTGATTCTATAGGAAATTTGTCGATGCAACTCGGTGCTTTATATATTGGTGGCAATCAAATATCTGGAGTTATTCCAACAGCATTAGAGAATCTCATCAACTTAAATCTTCTCGTCATGCATGAAAACTTGTTAACAGGACCATTCCCACTTATTTTGGGAAGTTTCAAAAGCTGCAAGGATTGACTTTGCACAGAAACAGATTGTCGGGACACATACCATCCTCTCTAGGCAACCTCACTCAATTGGTCGAACTTTACTTATACCAAAACAAATTGGAAGGAAACATTCCATCAAGTTTTGGAAACTGCAAAAGTTTGCAGTACTTGTATATTTCACAAAATAACCTTAGTGGAGCCATACCACAGACAAGTCTTTCTTCCCAATTGCTTGGAATCAATTTTTCACATAACTCATTAACAGGAATCCTACCCATGGAAGTAGGCAATTTGAAAACTATTCTGGAAATGGATGTATCCGAAAACAATTTGTTTGGTGAGATTCCTACAACCATTGGAGATTGCTGGAGTTTGCAAAACCTTTACTTGCAGGGTAATTCATTTGAAGGAAACTTGCCTGCATCTATGGCTTCCTTGAAAGACCTTCACCATGCAGATCTTTCACGAAACAATTTTTCGGGAATAATTCCTAAAGATCTACAAAAAGTTTCTGTCCTACTATATTTGAATCTTTCATTCAACAATTTGGTGGGCAAGGTACCAACAGAGGGAGTCTTCCGAAATGCAAGTGCAATATCAGTGATAGGAAATAAAAAACTTTGTGGAGGTATCCCAGAACTAAAACTGCAAGCATGCAATGTCAAAGTTATGAAGCAAGGAAAATCCCATGTATTCAAATTGACTGCCATAATTGTTAGTGGGGTTTTATGTTTTATTCTATTTTCATCATTTGTTATCCTTTATAGAAGGAGAAAATCAAAAAAAGAATCATCTTCTACACTCCCCAAAACCAACTTTCTTTTAAATGTTTCATACAAGGAGCTCCATCAAACTACCGACGGATTTTCTCCTAACAATTTAATTGGATCTGGTAGTTTTGGCTCAGTATATAAAGGAATTCTTGATCAAGAAAAAAGGATGGTTGCAGTGAAAGTATTGAACCTTCAACAAAAAGGAGCTAACAAGAGTTTCATAGCTGAATGCAATGCTTTAAGAAATATACGTCATCGGAATCTCGTTAAGATTTTAACTTGTTGCTCTAGCATGGACTACAATGGCAATGATTTCAAAGCTCTAGTTTATGAATTCATGAAAAATGGAAACTTAGACAAGTGGCTGCACCATGATAGAGACAATGAAAGTCCACCAAGATATTTGAACCTCCTTCAAAGACTAAATATTGCAATTGATGTAGCTTCTGCACTACATTATCTTCATGATCATTGTGAAACGCCAATCATTCATTGTGATTTAAAGCCAAGCAATGTTCTTCTTGACGATGACATGATTGCTAAAATAAGTGATTTTGGTTTGGCAAGGATCATCTCTACAACAAATGATGATTCTCAAAATCAAACTAGCACAGTTGGAATAAAGGGTACTATTGGCTACGCTGCTCCAGGTACATAACTACTTTGATCTTAAATCATTTAAATCATGATTTTGTTAAAGTTAAAAAGTATTATTAACCGTCTTTTTACGATGCTCTAAAAATTCATTTTAGCCTTATCGATACTATTTCCCTAAAGGCTCTTCAATCTAATTATTCAGATAACATGTCCATTAGATATATCAAATTTGTATGTCGGCTAACAAGAAGGAGAGAACAAGTAAACCCTGCGATGAAAACGTTGAAAACAACTTTTTTCAAAATAAAGCTGGTCTTTTGTATACATTGCTTGAAAATATATATTGGTCACATATAGTATATAGGCTTTGATAGAGATTAATAAGGTGTGCACATACAAGAAAAGACATGCATAGCTACGCTGGACCAAACAATATGTGGATTATTTTAATTGAAGTATGGGATAAATTACAAGTACAAGGTTTAGACTTAAAACTTTGCTTTGATATTATTTTAAATTACCATTTATCTCAAAAAATTGAGTTGATAAGAAATTGTGAATTTTAAGTGTTTAAATTAATATTTTAACATACTCTTTATTTTGTCCAGCAAATAAGTTAAAATGAAGGAACGACAATGATTAGTTGATATGATTCTAATACTGAACTATTTTATTATCCAAAATTCCAAAACATTTCACGAGTTCTAATCGTAAAATACAGACTATTTTTCACATTATTTTCTAAGACTAAATAAAATATGTAGCTTCTAAATATAAAATCCCTACTCTATTAAATTATGTATTAAACCGCTATTTGAAATCTTTACCATGCTAACTTTGTGTGTGAAATATATGAATTGCAGAGTATGGAATGGGTGGTGAGCCATCAGCAGAAGGAGATGTCTATAGCTATGGGATTTTTTTGTTGGAGACGTTCACAGGAAGGAGACCCACTGACAAAATGTTTAAAAATGGTTTTAACCTTCATAACTTTGTTAAAATGGCATTGACAGAAAAACTTGTACAAGTTGTAGACCCAAATCTTTTCACAAGAGAAGTGGAAGATTTAGAAGTGGCAACAGAAGAAGATGACAACAACAACGATGATCACGATGATATTGAGGCAGTAGAAGAAGAAGAGTCCTTATTTAACCCATATGAATTCTAATGTGAAAAAGTGCCTACTTTCAATTTTCAAGATCAGCCTTGCTTGTTCATTAGCAACACCAAATGAAAGAATGAAGATGGAAGATGTCACCAAGGAACTACATCAGATCAAAAATGATTTTCTACAAGTCAAGATCCATGAATAAGGACCAAGTAAGGTAAGGCACCACAAATTTTGATTTATAAGTTTATCAAATGATAGACAAGTAGACTTTCTAGCGATATTATTAGGATCAAAACATTCATTTAAGAGTTTTCACTTCTTTTACGATTGATTTGTGATCCATTATAATTAACTGTCCAAATTGCATGCAATTCGGTAACATCACAGCAATGGCTAGTGTAGGCTCCAATTATTCTGGCCGAGGAGCCCAAACCCTAAGTTGCTCAAGGCACATAGGCCCCACATTTGTCCTCATGGTGACTACCCAAATTCAATGCAATTTGGACAATCAATTATAAGATATCCTAATTATTCTTTTAAGTCCACAGGTAACTTGATAAGTGAATTTGATTTTGTCCTTATGTTTTTGAGCAAAGTTGTTTTGTACCATGTAATTTTGTGAAACGGAGCTTTGAAGAAGTATGGTTACAGAAAAGTCTCTTTTGTAATGCCCATGTTTTTTTAGTTGCTTTTAAAATTTGGATGCTAATGAGCCAAATGCTTGTAGTGTGTTGAGCTAGCATTGGCTTGGCTGTTTGTGTGCGTATGTGTTTTGTTGGAATAAATCAAACCGACTTTTGATCTACGTGTATGAAGAAACTTTATTCTATATATATTTCATCAAGTCTAGTTTAAAATTTACAGAAAAAAAAGGTTCCACTGAATATTAATTATTATCGCAAGTAAATACATCGCTCACGAGACCCCAGCAGAGTCATTTAATTTATAATGCAATGGATGTTAGTGAGGCAAATCACAAGTGTAATGTGTCTCTAATGCCAATTGTGTAGCTTAATTTTAATTGACTTATACTAAAATATATATATAAATCAATAATATAAAATCAGAAAATATTCTAACTGGCATGAGGCATGTTTTACTGACATCCATTGCATTATAAATATATATATAAATCAATTGCTTTAAAAGGCATCCTCTGTACCACCATTTTGTCTCCTACTCACCTCCTTCAAGTCAAATATACCTTAACAAGATATGTAGCCGCAACAAGCATATCTTTGAATTATTTGCCAGTGATTTCCAGAAATTATCCAGAAGGTCTTCAAATGCTGAAATACTATCATGTCGTTTCATACCATACTGGTCTACAATAGTGGCTCTTCGCAATGGTAGCTGGATATTCGATGGATGAAGTTGACAAGAGCTCTCATAATGTTCTGCATCTTGCTCTACCTTGTTCCAATATTTCACCAACTTTTCTGCTTCTCCAACCCAATGAAGCTTCACATCCTCAACATACGTGCATTATGCTTCATAAACCATCATGTCATTCTTCTCTCTTCTGTGAGCTTACTCCGCTTGCGACCAACCAGTACTATTGCTGCCGCTCCAACAAATGAGACCGATCGTCTGGCTTTGTTCTGATTCAGAGAACTAACTACAAAAAAACAGCAAGTTTGTGACGTTGGAAATAACCGTCAAAAAACTTTCAATACCTTGTTTGACGTTGCACTGTTTGCGTCAAAAAAATTCGACGTTCAAATAGTAAACGTCAAAATTGTAAAAAAAAAAAATTCCTTTTTTTTTTTTAATTACAAATGTGAAGGACAATTACGGCGTAGCCTTTGTTTTAACGTCGAAATTTTGATGTTCCAAACTTGAAACATCAAAAATTTGACGGCAAAACATGCCACGTCAATAATTCACCTTTTTACTTTTCTACTTTAAAAACAAATAATTTATTTTTTTTTGTATGTAATTATTAATTTGCTTTGTTAAAGAAATTAAGCAGATGCAGTGCGTAACTTCTGACGAGACAACGAAAAGAGGAAAAAAAAAAACTTATCATAAGCCGTAATTTAACACACCAAAAAGGAAAGAAAAATAATTATTACTTTTTTAAAAATTTTAAAAAATATATAATTTTGTTCAAAAAGTTCACATTCTAGCTCTTTAATTTGATTAGTATATTTATACTATAATTTCTAATTTTATTTCTTTTTAATTTAAAAAATATCCTGTAAATTTGATTCCTTCGTTTGCTTAAAAAAACAAGAAAAAGTAAGAAAAATACAACTCAGTCGGGTTAAGGGTATTTTCTATAAACGAATATAGACTTATTTAGGGTTTAGGAACTTACCATTAATAGCCTAGACCTAAAAACCCTAAAACAACAAAACAAGGAAATTTTGGAATTTTTTTTTTTAAAAAAAAAAGAGGAAAAAAAAAGGTGGACAATTACGGCGTGGCTCTGTTTGCCGTTTCTTTTAATTTAAAAATATCCTGTAAATTTGATTCCTCGTTTGCTTAAAAAAAAGAAAAAGTAAGAAAAATACAACTGATCGGGTTAAGGGTATTTTCTATAAACAAATATAGACTTATTTAGGGTTTAGGAACTTACCATAATAGCCTAGACCTAAAAACCCTAAAACTACCAAACAAGGAAATTTTGGCTTTTTTTTACGTCGAAATTTTGACGTTCAAGCAATTGTCCACCTTTTTTTTTTTTTTCCTTCTCCTTAAAAAACAAATAAGTTCTTTTTTTTGTTTGTAAATTATTAATTTGCTTTGTTAAAAAAATTAAGCACGGTCTGGAGCGTAGCTTACGACCAAGCCAATGAAAAGAGGAAAAAAACAAAAAAAACTTATCATAAGCCGTAATTTAACACACCAAAAAGGAAAAAAGAAAGAAAAATAATTATTAATTTTTTTTTAATTTTGAAAAATATATAATTTTGTTCAAAAAGTTCATATTCTAAATCTTTAATTTGATTAGTATATTTATACTATAATTTCTAATTTTATTTCTTTTTAATTTAAAAAATATCCTATAAATTTGATTCCTTCATTTGCTTGAAAAAACAAGAAAAAGTATGAAAAATACAGCGCAGTCGGGTTAAGGGTATTTTCTATAAACGAATATAGACTTATTTAGGGTTTAGGAACTTACCATTAATAGCCTAGACCTAAAAACCTAAAACTACCAAACAAGGAAATTTTGGAAAAAAAAGTGGGAAAAAAAGGTGGACAATTACGGCGTGGCTTTGTTTGTCACGTCAGAAATTTTTGACGTTCAAACTTGAAGCGTCAAAAATTGGGCGTGCAACAGTGCACGTAATTGTCCACCTTTTTTTTTTCTCCATTTAAAAACAAATAAGTTCTTTTTTTTTGTATGTAAATTATTAATTTGCTTTGTTAAAGAAATTAAGCACGGTCTGGAGCGTAGCTTACGACCAAGCCAACGAAAAGAGGGAAAAAAAAACTTATCATAAGCCGTAATTTAACACACCAAAAAGGAAACAGGAAGGAAAAATAATTATTACTTTTTTTAAAAAATTTTAAAAATATATAATTTTGTTCAAAAAGTTCACATTCTAGCTCTTTAATTTGATTAGTATATTTGTACTATAATTTCTAATTTTATTTCTTTTTAATTTAAAAAATATCCTATAAATTTGATTCCTTCGTTTGCTTAAAAACAAGAAAAAATATGAAAAATACAACGCAGTCGGGTTAAGGGTATTTTGTATAAACGAATATAGACTTATTTAGGGTTTAGGAACTTACCATTAATAGCCTAAACCTAAAAACCCAAAAACTACCAAAAAGGGAAATTTTGGAAATTTTTTTAAAAAAAAAGAGGAAAAAAAGGTGAGACAATTGCTGGCATTTTACGTTTAAAACGAAACGTTCAAATTTGAAGCAAAAAATGGCGTCTAAATTGTCCACGTTTTTTTTTTTACTTTTCTACTTTTAAAAAACAAATAATTTATTTTTTTTGTATGTAAATTATTAATTTGCTTTGTTAAAGAAATTAAGCACGGTCTATAGTGTAGCTTATTGACCGAGCCAATGAAAAGAGGAAAAAAAACTTATCATGTAGTAATTTAACACACCAAAAAGGAAAAAGGAAAGAAAAATAATTATTACTTTTTAAAAAATTTTAAAAATATATAATTTTGTTCAAAAAGTTCACATTCTAGCTCTTTAATTTTATTAGTATATTTGTACTAGAATTTCTAATTTTATTTCTTTTTAATTTAAAAAATATCCTATAAATTTGATTCCTTCGTTTGCTTAAAAAACAAGAAAAGTATGAAAAATACAATGCAGTCGGGTTAAGGGTATTTTCTATAAACGAATATAGACTTATTTAGGGTTTAGGAACTTACCATTAATAGCCTAGACCTAAAAACCCTAAAACTACCAAACAAGGAAATTTTGGAATTTTTTTTTTTTATAAAAAAGTGGGAAAAAAGGTGGACAATTACGTGGCACATTTGCCATGTCGAAATTTTGATGTTCCAAACTTGAAACGTCAAAATTTTACGGCGTATGTCCACCTTTTTTTTTTTTTCCTTTTCTCATTTTAAAAAACAAATAAGTTCTTTTTTTTTGTATAAATTATTAATTTGCTTTGTTAAAGAAATTAAGCGATGCAGGCGTAGCTACGGCCAAAGCCAATGAAAAGAGGAAAAAAAAAAAACTTATCATAAGCGTAATTTAACACACCAAAAAAGGAAGAAAGGAAAATAATAATTACTTTTTTTAATTTTAAAAATATATAATTTTGTTCAAAAGTTCATATTCTAAATCTTTAATTTGATTAGTATATTTGTACTATAATTTCTAATTATATTTCTTTTAATTTAAAAATATCCTATAAATTTGATTCCTTCGTTTGCTTAAAAAACAAGAAAAAGTATGAAAATACAATGGTCGGGTTAAGGGTATTTTCTATAAGCGAATATAGACTTATTTAGGGTTTAGGAACTTACCATTAATAGCCTAGACCTAAAACCCTAAAACTACCAAACAAGGAAATTTTGGTTTTTTTTGAAGCGCAAAAATTTCCAATGTAATTGTCCACCTTTTTTTTTTTTTTTTTTTCTCCTTTTAAAAACAAATAAGTTCTTTTTTGTATGTAAATTATTAATTTGCTTTGTTAAAGAAATTAAGCAGTGTAGCTTACGATCGAGCCAACAACGAAAGAGGGAAAAAAAACTTATCATAAGCGTAATTTAACACACCAAAAGGAAGCAGAAAGAAAAATAATTATTACTTTTTAAAAATTTTAAAATATATAATTTTGTTCAAAAGTTCACATTCTAGCTCTTTAATTTTATTAGTATATTTGTACTAGAATTTCTAATTTTATTTCTTTTAATTTAAAAATATCCTATAAATTTGATTCCTTCGTTGCTTAAAAAACAAGAAAAAGTATGAAAAATACAATGCAGTCGGGTTAAGGGTATTTTCTATAAACGAATATAGACTTATTTAGGGTTTAGGAACTTACCATTAATAGCCTAGACCTAAAAACCCTAAAACTACCAAACAAGGAAATTTTGGAATTTTTTTTTTAAAAAAAGTGGGAAAAAAAAGGTGGACAATTACGACGTGGCCTGTTGTTGCCATGTCGTAAATTTTGATGTTCAAACTTGAAACGTCAAAAATTTGGACGCGGCAAACAAGTACGCCAAAATTGTCCACCTTTCCTTTCTCGTTTTAAAAAACAAATAAGTTCTTTTTTTTTTTGTATGTAAATTATTAATTTGCTTTTTTAAAGAAATTAAGCACGGTCTGTAGTGTAGCTTACGATCGAGCCAACGAAAAGAGGGAAAAAAAAAACTTATCATAAGCCGTAATTTAACACACCAAAAAGGAAACAGGAAAGAAAAATAATTATTACTTTTTTAAAAAAAATTTAAAAATATATAATTTTGCTCAAAAAGTTCACATTCTAGCTCTTTAATTTTATTAGTATATTTGTACTAGAATTTCTAATTTTATTTCTTTTTAATTTAAAAAATATCCTATAAATTTGATTCCTTCGTTTGCTTAAAAAAACAAGAAAAAGTATGAAAAATACAATGCAGTCGGGTTAAGGGTAGTTTCTATAAACAAATATAGACTTATTTAGGGTTTAGGAACTTACCATTAATAGCCTAGACCTAAAAACCCTAAAACTACCAAACAAGGAAATTTTGGAATTTGAAGAAAATCTGACGTGGCATTGCCACGCCAGAATTGTCCACCTTTTTTTTCCTTTTCTCCTTTTTTCTTTCAGAAAAGATTCATACTTTTGCGAACTGCCTGGCATGTACTTTTCCAATTTCTATATCATATAACTGTCTAATATATAGCTATTACAGTAAATACCAATCCTATTCACTCTGACTATTCAATAGCTTTTCCATGCCTCTTTTGTTACTATACTTTGAATGACATGAAACAAAATTTGATCATAACTATCTGATCAACTAGGTAATACCTTTATTCATCATCAGTGTGACTAGCTAGGATCATATGTTGCTTTATTCTTTCTTTCTTTCTTTCATTTTTTGTTAAGAACATATTCATTCCCTTTGTGAATTGTGATACTTTTCTAATGTACAGGTTGTTATTGATTAAATAATTAAATTTATCTCTTTTTATAAGTTTAAATTTTTTGAATAATTTGTAATTTAACATGATATCAAAGCCAAAAGTCTTAATATCGAACATTGACTCTGTCAAATCATCTCTTTACTAAATTAAATATTTCACATGTTGGGTCACACCTATAAAAAAGGAATTCGAGTCCACACATGAGGAGGTCGGGAGTGTTAAAGTATTGATTAAATAATTCAATTTAATTACCTTTCTCCTATAAACTTAAAGTTTTGGGATAATTGTGTGATTTATATGTATAACAATCACAGTGGTGTAGAGCATGAAGAAGTAATTATATATCCGATTCTTTCTTGTAGAACCAAAGTTTGTGAAGCAAGGAAAAGAGAATAAATGTACATTCATTTGAAAGTTGAATCAGTAAAAAATAAAAATATATATATTCTGACGTTTGTAGGGGTGAGACACGTCAAAATTTTCTCACGTTTGACATGCTCACACGTAAAAAAAAAATTGCATGGGGAACCCCACTCCAGCTGGCCCCCATTTCTTCCTCTTCTCCCTCATTTTCTCTCCATCTCTCCTGCGTGTTCTCTGCCTCTCTCCCTCTGTGCAGCTCCTTTTTCCGCAAGCTTCCTCTTCCTCTAAATTATCTCTCATTCTCTATCACCAGCAACTTCTTGGTTTTGTGAGGAAAAAAAAATGGTCATTTTTTGAATTAAATATACTGCAGGCCATTTTCGTGCATATATGTTTTCTACAAGAAGCCGTGTCTGCTGCCATAGCCAAATGACCTAGCAGCAGTATCGAGTGTGACTGAAAGCACTATAAGGTGGTGCCCGGGTGATGCATATTCCCAGGCACTCGAAAATAAGTCAGAATATGCTGGCAGGGTCAGACAAGTAGGACCTGACATTCTACGGTACAGGGTAGCACACAGACGTATTATACATCGTCTCAATTCCTGACACAGAACACCGGTGACTCATCACATATGGCGGAGAGGATAAGAGAGCTAGAAACGGAGAGGGACCAACAACGAGCAAGGATTCAAGAATTGGAACATCAGATGGGAGTGAATGAAGCTCGCTTTCGGGAGAGTGATGCCCGCTTTCGGAGACTCGAGGCATTATTTTTACATGAGAGTTCCTCTTCATCCATCCCCGAAGTGGCCGAAAGTGGGGGTCACCCAGAAGGAGGCAAACATGCTATTTGTGTTATTGTTTTTATTTCTGTTAACATAACTATAGGTCGACTTGATCATTTTGATGATAATGTTTAGCGTTTTATTGCAGGTACTGCAAAGTAGACGCTTGTGATGATGCCGTTGAGTTGGATTGTGCAAATGGTTGGGTATCCTAGCTTCTGTATTTATTTCTTTTAATGTATTCTGTATGCATGCATTCATAATTTGTATATATGCGTATATACATTAGAACATGTATATTTGTTCCATACATTATATACGAATATGTGATGGGTTTGGAGTTTCATTTTGAGTCATGTTCTTTGTTAAATTCCTGGGTGATTGGCTGAATTGTATATACTTTGATTTGGGCGTTTAACATTGTAAGGATCTTGTGCATAGTTTGAGTTTATGAGGAATTGATCTAGGGTGTAAAGGCGGGGCTGTTCTGGTGGCCAAGCTATGTGTTTTCTTAGAAAATTGGCTATAGATAGGTTGTTTATAAGGTTTAGTTTTGATGAATGTTGAGCTGGATTTTATGGGTATGAAGTATTGTAGAAATTTATGTGTTTCTATTTCTGGGTTATAGGCAAATAGGTGATTTTGGGACGGAGAAAAATATTCACCTTTGTGCTATCATCTGTGATAGACCTTAATAGCGAAGAAATTGACTTTGTTTGTTGATTATATGATAACAGGGGAGTATTTGATGGATATTGTACATATGTATTAGGAGCATTTTGATGAATCATTCTAAGAGTCGCTCATGTTGAATGATGGATATAATGGTATACCTCATTTTATCTCTTTCTTGTAATCTCTTCCCTTTGTTGGCATTTGGAGCTTAATTGTTCAATTTTTATTTAGAAAAATTCTTATAATAACGGTTTCCGTCTACTTTGTTTCTTGGGAATCTTTTATTGGATTCCCAAGAAAATATCAATATTTTATATTTTGGTTTGAATGCATTGACTGGTGATTGGAGATTGTTGTTAGAGTTATCATTGTATTAGTTTTTGTACATGATTATAATCTGTGTTGATATCAAATGGAATTTTACTTGGTAATATTTGCACTTACGGAGTTTGCCTTCTTGGACAACATGTGAGATTCCTAACTATGTCACAGTTGAGATACAAATAAGGGTGACTAGCTTCTAAGTTGACTTTAACGTTAACTAATAATTATTTATTAGTTAACGCTTATCTATTGACTATTTCCATAAAAGCTTTAGATTCTCAGTCACAAGAGTTATGATGATGCTGTTTTATGTTTTGTTGTCTGGATATCTCCCATTTGATGAGCTTGATCTCATCACGCTATATAGGAAGGCACATGCTATTATCATTAGCACTATTTTTCATGATTATTACACTATGTTGTGTTATAAGTTGCAACATTTTTTTTAATTTTAAAATTTATGAGAGTATTAGTCAAATGTTCTTTATATTTATTGATTTTCATTAAATGTTCGAAAATTGAATGTGAGCCCGATTGTGCATGTTTATTGTCATTAAATTACATTTATTACTATCGAACACAGAATTGAGCTTGTGGAAGCCATAGTATATATTTTATGAAGTGGGAAATATTAATTGGTAAATTAAGGTATTTTATTACATATTTGTGCTTAGTTATGATGTGAGTTAC
Organism: Carpinus viminea; assembly: GCA_013348765.1. Lineage (NCBI taxonomy): Eukaryota > Viridiplantae > Streptophyta > Magnoliopsida > Fagales > Betulaceae > Carpinus > Carpinus viminea. Next base: position 48,526,022 of record CP054667.1, read on the forward strand.
CTAATCCTCTTCTTTTTCTTATTTTGACATCAGCATTTATAGCATATGTCAAGTTAGAGGAGTGCTTTGTCATACTTATGTACACATACACTACATACGCACATACTTATTATATATTTATGCATGTTACACAATGAAGGTCTCTCTCTCTCTCCTTTGGGTTGAGCCCGAGACATCTCTTTTCTTTAGGGGCAGGATACTAACTTGGCTCAATTGTGTAACATATGTATATGAGATCCCAGCTTGGCTGCAAAAGCTGGTACTAGAAGGTAACTTATTTTTTTGTCCATAAAATGATTTTGCTCTCGAATGTCGACCGAGTAGTAAATATTTTCCCTAATAAACGACAATGAATTAGATAATTTCCTTCATTAAAAATACGCATATCCAGTAGTACTTTTCTAAAATATTTTCTTCTGTTTCAATTTTCTCATCAATTTGAGTATTTGCCAATCTTTAACAGAACTATTTTTAGTGGTGTTAACAATAGAGTAGCCAACCTGGTTAGACAAATAATAGCACCCATGGTGATAAGTGCAGTTATATGAGCAAAGGTTTTCTGGTGAATATACCCATCAAGGTATATTATGGTGAATATACCCATCAATATACTAATCCTATATTGGATTTCTCCATTACTATGTTCACAGGCACATGAATACCCACTAACTGGCTTTGTTCTCTATACAAAAGTTGGTCATGTAGAATATCCTCTTTCTCGATCAACTGCATTGATTATTTTGTGCATTTCAGATTTGCTACATTCATGTTACTTGCAATCTGTGTGTATGACATTGATTTTCAACTGATCTTATGCTTTTTTTTATGTATGTTTTTTTGCCACATGCAACCTAGAAGCTCAAGGACATCTGAGCAGATTTAGTATGCCCCCAGTATTGTAAACCTACATTTGCAATTAAGGGATAGCTACTTTTATTTACTCAATCACTAAGTTATCTTTCCGTTCTTTTTTAATTGCTATTGTTGAATGGATATGCCAATATTACTCAGTTCTGTAGGAAGCAAATACATGTCTTTTATGTTTTGATCTTCTTTACGCTCTTTCCTGTTTAAATTTTATTAATTGAAAATGTCTATATTTGCATAACTTGATTATTAATGCACTGCCTCATAATTTTTATTGAAAATTTTACATTTACAGTTTGTCTAAAGCTTTACTTCTTCGTAGGAATGAATTTGCTCGCACCCAAAACAAGTTCGAGGCCTATGTTCAGGTATGAATTTCTACATATTTCCATGTCCTTTTAGATATTTGACTTTATTTCCTTCACCGTCATAAGTCTTCTTTGGAGAGAAAATGATCCAACCCTGATATTTAGGACGAAGCTTTGTTTGTTTCGAGGGATTTTTTTTTTTGAAAAATGTTTTTCCTATTTTACAGTGTTTGCTATGACCGAAAATCATGGTCAAACCAAAAATATTTTTGGTTGACCAAGAAAACCTTCTCTAATTTTTGTCAAATGGTTTCTCTTAGAATATATATATATATATATATATATAAGTCCTGTTAGAATAGCCTAGAATTGCAATTGGAACATGAGAGTTATATTTGTTTAATTTCTGCTGTTGTGGTTTTATATGTGAATCTACTACATAGATGGAGAATGTTGTACTGTATATGGACTTTGTTATTGGTGGGTTGTGATGGCTTGATATATGTAATGATTTTGGTTGTTAATAGTTAATCAAAAAAATAAAAAGAAGTCATTTTTATATAAGTAGTGTTTTATATATGTCTTTCTATTCATCAAAAATATATTCATTGTATTTCGTGAATGCCCGAATTTACAATTTCAATGGGAGAAGCTTGAAGGTTTTGTGATTGATGGTTTAATGTTCAGTTGGCATGAGCCGTTTTTGTGAGTTTTATGAAACATATACTTTATGTATTAGGAATTGCAATTGCTAGATATGACACACGATATATGCTTGATGTATTTGGCCATTAATTTTTGAATGACAACGTTGTTTGTTGATTTTATCTTAAATGAATAACTCGTGCTTTTTGTAGACATTTAAAGTATTAGATAGCTCAACTTTGTTGTTGTTTCAATGCAATCAGAGATTTTTAGAATATTTATATTTCGTAGTCGATTAAAATTGAAGATATCACATAAGTGGATTTGCTTAAATTCTAATGTTTGGATGTGGAATTTTTTTAACAATTGTATGTTATAATTGTTCAAATAAATAATAAAACAGAAAATTAAATTGTGGAGTGTAAAATTTGATGATGGGAGGAGAATAAGAGGAAGAGAGACCAAAACAAAACAAAAAACAAAACAAAACAAAAAAAATTTTTGCTATGTCGAACGTTTGACGTTTTAATTTTTCAAACGTCAGAAATTTTTTTGACGTTTAAAATTTTAAAACGTCAAAAAAATTTCCCAAAAATAAAAATTAAAAACATTTCGATGTGGCATGTTTCACCACGTCGAGAACGTTTTGACGTTCAAAATTTCAAACGCCAAAAAATTTCGAAAAATAAAAATAAAAAAAACATTTTCTGACGTGGCACTATTCACCATGTCAGAAATGTTTTTGACGTTTCAAAATTTTAAACGTAAAAAAATTTCCCAAAAATAAAAAAAAAAACATTTACGGCGTGCGTTCACCATATAAGAACATTTTTGACGTTTCAAAATTTTAAACGTCAAAAAAATTTCCCAAAAAATCAAAAATTTAAAAAACATTTCTGATGTGGTACTGTTTACCACGTTAAAACGTTTTGACGTTCTAAATTTTGAAACGTCAAAAAATCACGGCGTTTCAAAATTTCAAACGAAAAAACTCAACTTTTCCGACGGGCTGTTTTAAGGTTTCAAAACGTCAAAAGACACGTTAAAAACGTTTTGACGCTCCAATACGCCAAAACGTAAAAAATTCCGTAAAAATTATGTGTTTTTTGTAGTGTAATAGCTGATGACCCGCATAACATCTTGAGCTCCTGGAATGATTCTATCAACTTTTACAGCTGGCAGGGGTTACATGTAGCCATCAGCATCAAAGAGTTAGCCTTGGACATACAAGGCTATGCTTGTATGTCCTTGTATGTCCAAGGCTGTAATATGCTTGTATGTCCAAGGCTATGCTTTGCGTGGATCCATATCACCTTTCATTGGCAACCTCAGCTTTCTTAGGTTGGTTGATCTCCAAGACAACTTCATATACGGAAAAATTCCAAAAGAGGTTACTCATTTGTTCAGACTGCAGAATCTCCTTCTTGGCAATAACTCGTTTACTGGGGAGATCCCGAGCAACTTCACCAATTATCCTGACCTCAGAGTCATGGACTTCACAAGGAATGAACTTACTAACATTCCTGTTGAGCTTGAGCTTTTATGAAGCTTGAGAAGCTTCAGATTGGCGGAAACAATTTGACAGGACGCATCCCAACTTCCTTGGGAAATATTTCTTCGCTCCAAGAACTATCCTTGGCTTTTAACAATTTTTTGATTCCAGAAGAAATAGGCCACTTGCAGAGGTTATCTTTCTTCGAAGTTGTGGGCAATAATCTAACCAGTACGATCCCTTATGCCCTTTACAACATATCAACAACGAGCATCATCTCAACTGCAGTTAACCATCTTAGTGGCACTCTTCCAGCCAACATAGGCCACACTCTCCCTAATCTCAAAATTTTGTCCATCTCGACCAATCAATTCTCTGGTCCAATCCCACTTTCACTGTCTTAATGCTTCTAAGCTTCAAGTGCTTGCTTTTTCCCAAAACAATTTTATGGGACGTCAGGTTCTACTGATCTGGGAAACCTACCAAATCTTTGTGGCTAGGTGTTGGTAGAAATAAGCTTGGAAGTTATTCAACTAAGGACTTGGATTTCTTGGCATCTTTGGAAAACTGCACCCAACTGAAAATGCTTGATTTTTCAAATAACAAATTTGGATGAAGTTTATCCAACTCTATAGGAAATTTGTCGATGCTACTCAGTCAGCTATATTTTGATGGCAATCAAATATCCGGAATTATTTCTTCAGAATTAAAAAACCTCATAAACTTAACCACCTTAAACATGGCACAAAACCTGTTCAATGGCACCATTCCCTCTTATTTTGGGAAGTTTCAAATGATGTAGGGATTGGGTTTGGATGGAAATATATTGTCAGGACAAATACCAGCCTTTATAGGCAACCTCACACAAGTGATTAAACTTTTCTTATCATAGAACAAATTGGAAGGAAGCATTCCATCAAGCTTTGAAAATTGCAAAAATTTGCAGGAGTTGGACATTTCACAAACAACCTTAGTGGATCCATACCCAATATTGGTCTTTTTTTCCAATTACTAGAACTCAACTTGTCACAAAACTCATTAACCGGCAACTTACCAGTGGCAGTAGGCTCAATTTAAAGAGTCTTTATCAATTGAATGTCTGACAATAATCTATCTGGTGAGATTCCTACAACTATTGGAGACTGTTGAGGCTTGGAATACCTTTACCTAGAGAGTAATTTGTTTCAAGGAACCTTGCCTCCATCTCTGTTTTCCTTGAAAAGCCTTCTCTATTTAGATCTTTCACAAAACAACTTGTCGGGCCTGATTTCGAATGATCTACAAAAACTCTTTATTTTGCGATATTTGAATCTTTCTTTTAATGATTTGGAAGGTGAGGTGCCAACAAAAGGAGTTTTCAGTAATGCAAGCACAATATTAGTGATTGGAAATTAAAAAAAAAAAAAAATTGTGGGGGTATCTCGGTCCGCAATTGAAAGCATGCAACATCAAAGTTAAGAAAGAGAAAAGCTCATGCTTTCAAATTAGTAGTCATAATTGTTTGTGGGGTTGTGTTTATCATGATTATGCTTGCTTTATCTCTTTTATTTACAAGAGGAAAAATCAGGAAAGAAATCATCTTTTACTCTCAAACTAACATTATTTCAAAGGTTTCATCGTAAAACTATATCACATGACTAGCGGATTCTCGCCAAGAAATTTAATAGGATCTAGTAGTTTTAGGTCTGTTTATAAAGGAATTGTTGATCAAGATGGAAGGATTATTGTTATCAAGGTCTTGAACTTAACAAAAAAAGAGCTTCCAAGAGTTTCATGGCTGAATGTAATGCATTAAGAAATATACGGCATCGGAATCTCGTTAAGATCTTAACATGTTGCTCTAGCATGGACTATAGCGGTAATGAGTTCAAAGCTCTAGTTTACAAATTTATGGCAAATGGAAGCTTAGAGAAGTGGCTGCATCAAGATTTAGACAATGAAAATCAATCAAGAAATTTAAACCTTCTTCAAAGACTAAATATTGCAATTGATGTCGCTTTTTTGCCACATTATCTTCATGATCACTGCGAAAGACCAATTATTCATTACGATTTAAAGGCAGGCAATGTTCTTCTTGATGACGACATGATTGCTCATGTAAGTATTTTGGTTTGGCAAGGCTCCTTTCTACAACCAAAGATGTTTCTCAACATAAAACCAGGACGGTTGGAATGAAGGATACAATTGGCTACGTAGCTCCAAGTACATAACTACATAAATCTTCTAAATCATGATTTTGATCAAATTGGAAAGCCTTACTGTCTTTTCTACTAAGCTATACATATTCATTTCTTCCCTGTCTATCTTATTTCTTCAAAGGATCTCCATGATTTTTTGATAACATACCAATACAATTTACATGGGATTACAAGAATAAAAATGATAGACATTGCAAAAAAAATGGCAAGGGTGTTTTCTAGAACTAGTTTCTTCTACAACTTAGGAATATTGGTCCCATATATGATTTTAAGGCTTTGAAAGAGATTAGTAGGTTGTGCTTAGAACTTGAGCACTATTTAACAAGTCTTAGAAATGAGAAAATAATGGCACATTTCTTTTGTAAGAGAATAATACATTGAGATCAGGATCTAGGGCTGAAAAGTGAAAATTCAAACCAATAGAAATTTTCAAGATCAAAGAAGACTTAAGGTAAATCTGAAATGAATGTTAGTTAAGAGTAGACAAAACAGTAAAGAAGAGGAATATTATGCACTAATAAGCCCGAGGAAAAAAGAAAATTATATTTCATCGGTTTTGTGTGTGTAAAGAATTGTCATCCAATAAAGAATTAGATCATGGATAACCAATTAACCGAGCCGTAGCCGAGTCGAGCTTGTACAGCTTGAGCCAAGGTAGAGCTTGCATAATGTAACCCAGCCGAGGCTCAAGCGAGCTCACGAGCCTCTCTAATTTGCAAGCCTAATTTTCCTATAATTTAAATAAATTTATATTAACTATAAACTTAAAAGATAATTTATATACTTGTTAATTTTATAATTTATATAGTATAATTATTATATAATATAATTTATCTTATATAATATAACATTTAAGTTTGTATTATTGAATATAATGTCAATTGTCATTTGTCACATCCTAAAGAGTAACGCATTGATTAAGTGCACATTGTTGACTAACTTTCTAATTGTCACCTATGTTTTTTAATTGCTTAGATTCTTAGAGCATAGTTACTAAATTTGAGATTATTTTAATATTCATATTAAGTCGATATAATTTATTTCTATATTTTACTTGATACTTGTTACTTGTTATTTGTTAAAGTTAAGTTAGTATATGATGTATATCATATATTGTAGATAATAAACATATCATATATAAATATATATTATAATTTATTAATTTATAAGTATAAAACTAAGTTAAACTAATTTAATTTTATACAATTAATTAATATAACATTTAAGTTTGTATTATTGTATATAATGTCAATTGTTATTTGTCACACCTAAAGAGATACATTAAGGTCATTTAAGTTTGTATACATTAATGTGATTATAATTTATAAATGGTAAGAAATACATTAGTTACTTAATTAATAATCATTTAATCTACTCATTTATGAATGAAATCGAGCTCACGAGTGAGAGCTCACGAGCCCTTATATCGAGTTTAGTGAGGCGAGCGAGCTCGCTCATTTGCTAATCGAGCGAGCTTGTACGATGTGAGCAAATGAGCGATCGAGCTCGATTCGATCCGAGCTGAAACGATGTCGAGCTCGATTTGATCCGAGCTTAATCAGCCGAGCTCAAGCGAGCCAGGTGTCGGCTCATTTACAGTGCCTACATGCAGCCATGGCTTGTTGGAAAGCCTTTATCTAGTACTTAATTGGTCCAACAAATAAACAAAACCAAGGGAAGTACATAATTAGTTGATCCTTCTCATTAATATTAGTTTTATCTTCCCATGCCACATTGTAACACCAAGAATTTATTAGGCGACTAAGAATACTTTAGTATAGATCATAATCTTAAGCTAAATCAAATATATTAGGAAAATATATTTGATTTCTAATTTAATATTCTCTTTGGAATTGAGAAGTAGTTAGTTAAAGCTAGATTTGATTCACGATGAATTATTTGGCATTCAAGATTTATTAAGTTAGATGCCCAAGAGTTAATATTAGGGTGATAAATAAATAGTTGGGTTGGTTTAATAGATATATATATATATATACATGCACGTGTCTATATCTATAACTCATTCAATTATATTATTATTTTAATACTAAGTGGTAGATGTGCATGTGAGTGAGTGGATTTGGCCATAGACCAAGTAGAAGATTCATGAAAACTTCAGTGTGTTGGTTTGGACGCTACACTAGTGTTCGAACAGTAAAAACAAATTCTGGAAAGTATACAAGCCTGCACGCCCACTTTTCCCATTCTAGAGTAATCTTACAAACTTATCCTCACCGCTTACTTTCATATAAATTCCATCAAAGTCCTTAGTTTTCTCCTATAAATAGGACCGGCATGCACTGTGTTGAAACACAAGTAATAAAAAACTCTCTCCCTCTCGCACAATGAGAAAAAAAGAAGAGAGAAAAAAAAAAGAGTGAGAAATATATATATATATATATATATATATATATGCATGTCATCTGTTTGATTAATAAAATCAACCCTCTTAGGTGGTATACTAAAGTTCATGTTGAGGCATCTTGAGTAGAACTTTGGATCAATAATGTAGATCCGTTGGGATCTTTGAAAATAGCTTGAGATACCGGTGCTGACTTGAATTACATTCAAGAAGGTTTAATTCTAGTAAATATTTTGAAAATCCATGGAAAAGGTTAGCTCGCTAATGGTGAAAAATGTTGATGAATTTTGAATTAAACAATGTTCATGTTTGCCAATATAATGTTAGCTTTCACACTTGTGTACTTCTCAAAACATTACTGAAAAAGTAATTCTTGGAATTTCTTTTATTGCTATTTTATCCTTTTATCTGAACTTGATGGTGTGTCTTTGTAGTAATGGGTGTCCTTATTAAATTTCATTTTGCTTCTAAATTTGAAATTGATATGTCAAGAATGAATTTGATTTCTGCCAAATCAAAACATTTGAATTTTCTTCAAGAGGTAAAATATAAGAAGATTTTGAGCAAATCTCGATAATTTACTTCAAGCAAAAATCTCGTTTTCGAATAAAATTGTTGATACTGTTTGTTCGATCTACCCAATGCTTTTGGCATAGGAAGAAACACATAGTTTCTCTCTCTTACGTCAAAGACTTCTCTGAAGGAGAATTCCACTAAGGCTTGTCCCATTCAAATGAATCTTTGAGCTTTTAGATTTTTGTCAAAAGAAATCTACGATCTACTTACTAAGGGTATAATTTGAAGAGTAAGTCCCTTTGGTCATGTGTTGCTTTTTATGTTAGGAAAAATGCTGAGATTGAAAGAGGAGTTCCTAAGTTGGTCATCAACTATAAACCCATCAATGATGTGCTTGAATGGATTAGGTATCCTATCCCCAATAGGAATGACCTTGTTAGCAGTTTGAGTAATGATTTAGTGTTTTCCAAGTTTGACATGGCAAATTCAGATTTGTGACCAGGATAGGTATAAGACTACTTTTACCACCCGTTTTGGTCATTATGAGTGGAATGTTATGCCTTTTAATTTGAAGAATGCCCCCAGTGAGTTCCAAAATATCATGAATGATATCTTCAACTTATTTTCTCATTTCACTATTGTGTATATTGATGATGTTCTGATCTTCTCCAAAAGTATTGAAGAATATTGGAAACATCTGAATGCTTTCCTTGAAACTATCAAACACAATGGTTTTGTTGTTTCTGCTTCAAAAATCAAATTGTTTCAAACCAAGATCAGATTCCTTGGCTTTGATATTTTGAAGGAAAAATACTACCCATTGATAAAGCCATCCAATTTGCTGACAAATTTCCTAATCTTATCACAGAAAAACTCAGCTTCAAAGATTCCTTGGTTCTCTCAATTATATTGCTGATTTCTACAAAGATTTGCGAAAGTATTGCAAACCTTTGTTTGACAAATTGTAGAACAATCATCTCGGACTGATGTCCATACGCCATTGTTAAATGTATCAAGGTCCATGTCAAGACTCTTCCTTGTCTTGGTATTCTTCCGATAATGCTTTCAAAATTGTTGAGGCCGATGCTTCAAAATTAGATTGAGGTATTCAAACAACGTATTTCACTAGGATCTTCCGAACAAATTGTTCGTTTCCATTATAGATCCTAGAATAATGCACAATCTAATTATAGTATTATTAAGAAAGAAATTCTTTCCGTTGTTTTGTGCATTACTAAATTTCAATCTAATTTACTTAATAAAAAATATATGTTAAGAATTGATTGTAAATCTGCGAAATATATTTTGAAAAGATGTTGAAAATATTGCATCAAAACAGATTTTTGTAAGATGACAAGCTATTTTGAGTGCATTTGATTTTGATATTGAATATATTAAAGGATATGAGAATTCCATTCCTGATTTCTTTATCTGTGAATTTTTGCAGTCTCATGATGGGTCCTAGAAAAGACAAAGGAAAATCCAGACCTGGTCTTAACATCAGAGTCCAATGTTGCTCATGCTTCCCCTATTTCTCTTGAGTTAGTAGGTTTGCCCCTTAAGTAGTACCTATTGCTTTTTACTCTAGCACTTTAGTCGCTCATTTTGACCTTTTTGCTGATATCTCCCAAAAACCCAGGTTTGCTAGTACATCTTTCAAAAAGCCTTTTGGCTATGTTTTTCTTCCTTTTTCCCAATATTTGTTTTCTATAGAACCTGAGCATTCTAATGTTAAATCTGCAAGTAATCTTTCTCTTTCCTATTTTCCTAATGGTTTTCATTGGATCCCTAAACATCCTCTCAAAACCCTTTCTTTCTACTTTAATATTTTGACCCAAACCAAATCTGTTAAGATCAGACCTATTTATGATCAAATAGGTTCTACCCCCAGAAAAATTATTTATCACAATATCCGTTTTCTTAAGGTCATTTTTGAAAAAGAATGGGGTGATCACCCATCTAGCCTCAGAAAACTTGCTGGTGATTTTGGTGTCCATTTTAATTATTATGACTATGTTGATGCATGGTCAAAGTTTTTCTTGTACCAAACTGCTCTAATGGATCATTCATGGTTCATTACTTTTGACAAAGACCATTCTTGTGTTATTCTTCCTGTCTGGTTTGCTTGATCCTCAATTTTAGAAATAAGAGTTAATAACAAATTTTCTTGCTCTTCAAATTTAGTTAAAACAAAAATCTTTTTATTGCAGCAAGAATCAAAACATCAAATTTTTATATCTCCAGAAAATTCACTTGCTAAATGATAGTCGGAATCATCAAAAGTCATAAAATCTTCAGAAGAAGAAAAAAAAACATTGTTTTGCAAAATCCTGAAAATGTTTTGATTTTCATTATCAGAAATATTTAAAGCATTAATCTCTTGTTTAATCTTTTTGGGAGGCTTTGGGCATTTATCAACAAAATGACCAAATTCTCCACAATTGAAACATTTTCCTTTTGTAAAATATTTATCAAATTTAGATTCCTTCTTCTTCTTATTCTTCTTTAATTTTTTAGAAAAATTATTTGAAGTTGCAGGCTTGTTAAATCTTCTTTTCTTAGAAGTATTATAATATGGAGCAGGATCCTTTCTAGAGAACTTTTTAGATTTCGTTATATTTCTCTTGGAAGAAGCAATAGGAGGTAATCCAAACCATTCACTTAAATTACCCATTTCATATTTAATCTTTTTAGAATTTTTCAATTGTTGACGAATCAACTTTTGATCAATACACATTTTAATACCGAGTTTCTTGATAGTAGAAAACAAATCACCATACGTGAGGTTTTCATAGTCAATCATCCCCGTAGCAGTGCTGATCAATTCATCTTTGACCTTATGAGCAAATAATTAAGGTAATCCATCAATTATCCAATGAGCATTTTGACTATCATGTCTAAGCATAACACGAGAATGAAAAACATTTTGATACCAATTATAATCAGACATAGTAGGACATCTAATATTATTCAGATAATTAGAAATCCTAGAAGTAATGTTAGAAGGGGTACCAATGAAATGTTTAACAATAGTATAAATCAAAGTATTCACACAATCAGGTTCGCCCATGCCAACATTTTCATTGAAAATAGGGAAACCATCGTCACCCTTTTTAACTGCTTTCCTAATCCCTTCTCTAGTTTCTTCAGTGAGATGCTTGTCCCACCAAGAACGAAGGGTTCCAGAAAAACCAGTAGCAAGCAAATCAACAATTTCACATTGAGACAAATTTTGATTTGTATCATAAGCATTAGCAACCACAGACATGTGATTCATCTTATTCAAGATTTCTTATTCAGACAAACCATCAATATTCCATTCATAAATTTTGTCAGAAGAAACAGAAAATTGAGATTGGAGGAATCTTTCCTCAAATTGTAAATCTGGAGGAGAAGGTTTGGAATACCAATTTTTTGAAAAATTGACAGATTTGGTTTTATCATAAATCTTTTGCAATTTTGGTTCCAGATCAACTTTTCAAAAATTCGATTCAAGGATGTCCAATGCCTCCTCCTCCTCCTCCCCAATCTATTCCTCATCAGTTAAAAGTTATTCAGCATGAACCTGAACTAACTTTTGAAAAAATTGATTGGCCAGCTTTGCATAAAGATTTTTCTTCCAAGAGAAACCAAATTTTGCGTCATGCTTACTGTGCCAAGTTTTCTGAAAAAGAGAGATCGAATCAAAGTCCAATAGATTGAGAAGATGGTCGAATCTTAAAAACATATATTTTTTTTTTATTTTTTGCAAAAACATTTCCCTCTAGATAACAATACTTTAAATGTTGTCAAAAGAAATTTGTTAAAGAAGACAAGTCTATTGTCAAATCTTCTCATCTTCCTCTTGAAACTATTATGATTGATGCAAATGGTGTTTCTATCAAAGGCTCTCCTTTTAAGATTCTGATTTAATCTCAACCTGAGTAAAATGATCATTGAACAAAACAATTTTGTTAATCAATCTCTTCATACTATTGGGCAACTTGATCGTATTGAAAAAAAATTTCTCCTTCGGTTCTAAGGAAGAACCTTTGATTTCTCCCGAAAGTAGGAAATCTCTTGTTGAAACCCAAATCTCAAAAAACTGTTGAAAATTTTGAAAAAATGCTTTCTGATTTGAAATCTACTCAAGCTAGTTCTTCAAATCTTGCTTTAATAACAATTTCTCGATACTATTAAAGTCACTCTCTGCTTCTCTCGAATCTTCCGAATATATATATAGATATATATTTTAGTAATAAGCTTTGGAGCTACTTCAAGTGGGAGTGTTAGGTATATTTCTTTTATCCTTAGTTTATGTCAATTCTAGTTATTAGAATTTAAATTATGTCGTTATAATGCCTAAATTGCTCGGGGAAAGTGTGATTGAATATCTCGACGGATATTATATTCAATCATCCTTTTAAATATTACAAATGCTAATTGTGCAGCCTAAATTTTATTAGGTATTTTATAATAGCGCCATTGTAATGCCCAAGTAATGTTAGATGTTTTAATTAAATATTACACTAATGTCGTAGTAATGCCCGAAAATACAAAAAATACTAGATAGTCGTTATGATGTCCAAATAGTATTAAGATATTTAGATACGCCATTATGATGCCCAAATGATATTATAATATTTTAGATAGATGTCTTTATGCTGTCCAAATTTTTAAGATAAGGGCAAGGCATGAAAATAATGTTGCTCGAGGTATTTTAAGGATCATAGGATTTAAAATGAGTCTTAGGAATAAAATAAGTTAAATACATGCTAATGTGAAAAATACGATATTAAATGTAGAAAGTATATAAACGAAGGAGACTACAGTAAGGATCTTTAAGCTTAAAAAAGGTAAGTTCAAACTTAATGACCCGCATTATTTTACAAAAGCATGTTATGTATTTTGTTGAGCCCTATTATTTTAGTTACACGTATGAATATATTTTGAAATGTTTTACATGAAAATGTGTTTCTAAAGGAAATGATTTATGAAAAGTGAGTTTTGGAAGGAAAACAAGATTTGTGAAAACAATGATGATATGAAAATATGATGCTATGTATGAATGCATAAGCCAGTGAGGGGGGGGATTATGTGCACGACACCCGATGTTAGGAAGGGGAAACAAAGTTGCCTAACAGCCCTAACGGTTGAGTGGGGTTACGCTCAACGCCTTAAAGCTATGAAAGAGATAAATTATAGCAACCTTGTGATTAAGTGGGGTAACACTAGCAAACTCGAGGATAAGTGGGAGTATAAATTCACTTATTGTCATGATGATATGTTATGTTATGCAATGCTATATGATTAAACTATGTTGACTTTAACAGATGTTTTACTCATTATGTTATAAACAGTTTTCTTACTTCATATTATGAAATGTGAAGTTAATTATGTAGTAAGAAAATGCAAGACAAATATTATCATGATTTATTACTATGTATCAAATTATCTGTCAACTAGTTTACCTTTCAACCATATGTTTATTGAAACTCATTTAGAAAACCTTGCATACATGGCTGTTTAGTAAACATTGGTGAGAAGATTGATTTTCAAGTAAAGATGGGCTCATATTATAAATGGTCAATTTGCTTGAACTTACTGAGTCGTAGACTCACACTTCTACCTGTAAAACCATATTGATTCTATAGATGTCGCAATGAAGACTGTCGCTGAGGATCCATATGCCTGATTAAACTTCTACTTTTGAGGCTTGTAGATGGCTTCTACGTTTGAAGAGTTACCCTACCATAAATTAGTATGGTTAGTCTAGTTGTATATATGACATTTATGACTCATTGTATTGGGGATAAAAGTTATGATGTAATGATAGAAGCTCTGGCATGTATTTATTTGTAAGTTATATGCTGTTTGTGGTAGATTTTGATAAAACTGAAATATTAGTTGAGGATGAAGATATAATATGAAGTTTAAATTAGATGTTCTTGTACATTTATATTTACAAGAAAACTATGATGAAAAAAAAAAAAAGAGAGATAGAAGAAGGAGCTACCAACATGCAGTGAGGATTTAGATAATCCCACGTACGGCTTGTTTAAAAAGTCAGGGCGTTACACACATGTACCAAGCAAGTATGAAAATTGATCCCCATGATCATGCAATTTCCAAAAAAATATAGTTTTGATTTTGGAATGCAGGCTCTCCATCACTTTATTTTCCAAATATAAACTAAATTTTGTTTCTAGTTACTAAATCCTAGATCTTTTAAAGTATGCATTAAGCTGCTATATGAAATCATCATCACATTATATATCTATGCATGTTAAATCTATTGATTGCAGAGTATGGAATGGGTGGTGATGCATCAAAAGAAGGAGATGTATATAGCTTTGGGATATTCAATGGAACTGCTATTGAGGAAAGAGACCTCATCGACAAAATGTTTGGAGACAATTTCAACCTCCATAACTTTGTTAAGATGACAATGTTAGGAAAACTTATGCAAATTGTAGATCCAAACCTTCTCACAAAAGAAGTAAATGAAATGGCAATGCCAATAGAAAACGATAGTTACAAGTATGATGACCGCGATGATATTGAGGAGGAGGAAGAGGAAAGTCACATTGAGAACCTAAGCTAAATGAATGCCAGTATGCATAAGTGTCTACTTTTAGTTTTTAAAATCAGCCTTGCTTGTTCATTGGAATCGCCAAAGGAAAGAATGAATATGGAGGACGTTACTAGGAAACTGCATCGAATCAAAAATGCTTTTCTAGGTATTGGATACGGACCAACTTAGGTACTACAACACATTTTATTTTAGAAGTTTTGGCCAGTGATAGTAGTGATTGAAGACTATCCTAAGTATTGTATAAGGCCTTTGAACTTTCAGTTTTCAAATAATTCTTTTGGACCACAAGCATAAGCCCTACTTAGGTACAAAATATCTACTACTTGTGGTTCTTACTAGGATCAAAACATGAAATTAAGGTTTCGACCTCATTAAAGTCCATAGGTACTAGGACTAAAACATTAGTACTTTATAAGTCACTCAGCCAGTTTTGCTTACTAATGTTATCGGAGCGGAAGTTGTTTTCTTTCTAATGTATTATGGGAATTTCCAAATGTCCCAACATGTCAAACATAATGAACTTTTGCTTTTGCAAGAACATAGAGCTTTGTGAAGAAATTAGATTGCAGAGAAGTCTTCTTCATAATGCCCCCATTGAGAGTCCTTAAATTAGAACATTTGTAAGGGATAAACATGTTAATTTCTCTTCCCTTAGAGTTAAGAGTGGCAAGGACTGTCCTATGTAACTTTTAATTGCGGCTACTATGTTTTGTTTGTTTTGTTTTTCCTATCCCTTTTTTCCCCTCGTCTAAACAGGAAAAAAAAAAAAAGATAAAGTGATCAACATGTTTAAGCAATCTTAAAAACATGTACTTAGCATATTGTAACGTGCAAGATATATGCTAATGAGAATATACAATGTCAGTAGCTATAAGACAATATATACTAGCTTATAACCCGTGCTATGAGCGAAATTCTTCATTATAATTTAATTTTAAAATTTAAACGCATTTTCATTGTACTTTTCATTATAAGTAAAAAAATACGTATAAAAATATATCTCACACCTTTAAATAATAATAAAAACATTTAAAGTTATACATTAGTACATTGCTAAACATAGTGACTCAAAGTTATACAAAACATTACATGAATGTATAAATCACAGCAAAAAATAAAAGTAAGACAATTTTGTTTTAATCCATTAAAATTAAACATATTAAATTTTTTGTTCCCATATGTGTAAAAATATATCACATATCAATATTTAATGCAATCAAATAAATCATTTTACATTATGTTTAATGCTTAATTATCTTTTTGGTGTTTTGAAAGCATTTCTATTCCTTTTCTTTTCTGGACAACAATCAAATAAATTTGTATCTTATTTTGCCTTCAAAAACAAAAAATTTCAAAAAAAAAAATATTCGAGTAAATCATACAAATGAACAAACATTTTTCATAAAACCCTTCAAATGAATTAAAAAAATAAGACTCTTAATTTTAATTTATTCCATATAAATTAAAAAATGTTATGTTTGTTCTCGTGTGAGTAGTTTAAAATGAAAATATATGCAAGAAGAAAAGCTGTGGATTTTGATTATCAAAGCATTAGTTTATAATAATATCATTGTGATACCTATTATATTTCAACACAAATATATATATATATATATATATATATATATATATATGAACACAATGAATCAGCAGTGACAATGGAAGAAGATGGTTACCCAAACTTTCTCAAAAGAGAAGTAAATGAATCAGCAGTGACAATGGAAGAAGATGGTTACAACTACAATGATTACAATGATATTGAGGCAGTAGATAGAAGAGTCCTTAATCAAAATCTAAGCCAGATGAATTCTAATGTGTAAAAGTGATTACTTTCAATTTTTAAGATCAGCATTGCTTGCTCATTATAATCACCAAAAGAAAGAACGAATATGTAGGATGTCACGAGAGAACTACATCATATCAAAAATGCTTTTCTAGTGGTTGGAAGCCATGGGTAAGGGCAAAGAAAGGTAAGGTACTACAAATTTGATTTAGAAGTTTGACCAATGATAAACAATCCATAGTGACTAAAGTCTATCTTAAGTATATTCAATCCATAGAGTGACTAAAGTCTATCTTAAGTATATTGTATTTTACCTTAAATTTCAAGCCTTAATAATAGGTGGATGACTTGCCCCAACACTTTTCAGTGATCTTATGATGAGTGTTAAATATTGTATAATTAGACTTCTTAATTTTTATTTGCTAAGCCTTTAGCCGTGTTATAATCTAACATTTTGTGCTAATTTTGTGATGTTTATGTTTTGCATATTGTTAAGGAAAAGTGTGAATATAAGGAAAGTAACTTTGTCTTTTGTAGGAATCGTTAATTTTCCAGCAGGATGCATTATTGAGATTGAAAAGAAAATAAGAAATAATAAGAAAACAAGAAGAGTTGAATCGTCAACTAATAAGACAAATTGTCTTATAAGTTGATGGCATGCAGAATTGAGTTGCTTACGTGTGGGTAGGGCTGTAAGTGAATAAAGCTATCCGTAAGCTTGTTTGGGTTAGTCGACAAAGTTCAGCTCATGCGCGACTCGATTATTAAATGAATTACGTGGACACGAAACCAGACTCGATTATTAAACAATACATACCCATATAAAACTCGATTTCGCTGCTTAAAGTTCGTGAACATACTCGTATAAGAGCTCGACTCACTTATTAGCGCGACTTGTATATATTTATTATATATACATATTATAAATTTAATAAAAATAACTTATATAGTATATTACTTATTATTTAATAGCAATTTAACAATAGTCAATGTATATATGAACTACCAAGTGCAATTATTGACCCTTTCAAACTACCTAAACCTTAGGAAACAGCCTCCTTCTCAACTCGTTGAAACTCACGGTCAACGTTCTAATCGATGAGCGATGCGTGAGCAGTGATGTGAACGATGCGTTATTTGTGGGTTTAAACGAGTGAGGAAGACATTGACTGGTTAGGTAGTTTGATGTTTGAGTAACATTTGGTAGTTCATGAGCAAATAACCAACATGGTAGTTCATGGGGCTAGAGGTAGTTTCCCTAATAAGTATTTCTCAAAAAAGAATAACAATAATTAATTGGTATTCAATATATAATTATATCTATGATTATAAGTAAATGTATAATATATAATTGAATGACAAAGTTAGCGCAGAACCTCCGCTTTGAGAGAGAAGAGACTTAAGATACACCATTTTCTTGTAGTTTGATCTCATGTTTGGAGAGTTGAAAAGCTTAGAGAATTTAAGAGAGTATTTTCTCTTTTGTATTTAATTCTCTTTTATGTAGTTGTGAGATTGGGGTGTATTGGGGCTATTGGGTTTGAGTGGTTTTATTTGTACTACTCTTTGTACTCTACCATTTTGTTAGTGAATTTCTCATGGATCGTCTCTGCCAATAGATGTAGGCTTGTTTGGCCGAACCACTTAAATCTTTGTGCCTTGTGTGGCTGTGTTGTTTTTTTATTTTGCAATTTTCTATTTCTTTGGTGATCTTGGAATTTGCATTTGTCACAACAGATCCTAACATTGAAAAAGGGGTGGGCTCTCCAACAACAAACCCAAAACAAACAACCATAGTGCAACATTAATTACAAAGGGTAAAAAGTCAAACAAGTGACCCGATCCTCCCAAATGGTCGCACAAGGCAATAACATAAGCCAAAGGGGCACAGAAAAAATCTGAGCCCCAAGAATAAACTAGCAACGACCATCGGACGATGATAGAAGCGAAGAAAGGCATTGGAAATTTGTTGAAGGTGAAAACGTAAAGTAACCAACACAAATCCGAAAACAAACATAGAAAACATCAAAAAACAAATACAAGCCTAACAAAAGCCACACAAGGCATAGCAAAAGCTTAAAAAGCAGGAACATAACACCAAACCCAAAATTCACAAGCATCAGCGAAGTAGTCAGAAACGGGAGCGGAAAAGGACGATGGGGAGCTAGAGTGCCGATGAAGACGGAGGAAGGGTGCAATCGATGGTAGATCTGGTGTAGGAAGATGGATCTAGCACCAAAAGAGCTAAGCCCAAAAACCAAACTAGATCTAGATGGAGGTGATGATTCGCAAATCAAGGAGTCGACACACAACGGCTGTGGGAGCGACGATGATGCAATATTGGGAGGAGGGGGGGATAAATCACACAAGGTGATGAGGGTTAGAGAAAAACTCAACCCAAGAAAAACCACAAGCAACAATAGCATAAGGAAAGAAAAAAGCAAGGAGGAGAGGGGTGAGAGGAGGGAAGAAAGAGGTTCTTCCCTCCTCCCAAAACCAAACGGCAGCAAGGTTAAGTTTTTTAGGAGAGAGGGGAGAGCGTTTTCCCACAATTTCATTTTAGTTAACCCTTAAAAATGTTAATCCTTGATTCACAATGCTCCATTTCAGTAACCAAAGAAACTTAAGCACAAATTAAGAGCCTTCCTCATATTTGTTCTCACTATTAATATTGTCCTTATTACTCTTCATGGTATTCTTATCACATTTTAATTATTTGCTGAAAAATATTTTTAGTTTCTAAAGCATCAAATAATAATTACTTTGAACGGTCGGACTATATTACTTATAACTAAGAATTTCAAGGATGAATTCAATTCGAAACGTTTGAAAATTTTGGTACTAAACTGAACTATATACTATATTGTAGAGACCAAAATATATTTAATTCTAACATTGAATTACATGAACAAATGTCCTGATTTGATTTGAATAACCTCATATATATATTATAATCGCACCATGTGGTATTTGCGTCCGTGGTGATCCTTGAGCTTTCAGAGGAGAAAGAAAGCCTATTTACAGCCAAATAAATAAAATTGGGAAAATTACTGTTCACCCCTTGAAGTTGGCAGCGATTTTCAATTCGACCCCCAAAGTTTTAATTTTCTCAATTGACCCCCTAAAGTTTCAAAATTTTGCAATTCAGGCACTCCGTTAGTCAAAGCCGCTATAATGGCGAGCAGTGATCGTGCATCGACGTGACTACTGATTTGATTTTTTTTTTTTTTTTTCCAAAATGCGCTCAATAGTGATTCGGTGAAATTTGGTCGGATTCCGGCGAAATCTGGCAAGCTTTTTTTTTTTTCTAATCTTTGATGAAGAAGACGAAGAGCTTGAGCCTAAACTCGAAATCTCCGCCATTCCATCAATCACTCACTCCGTGTCCAACTTGCTCCCTCCACCGCTTTGAGGAGCCATGCTCTTAGAATAGTCCCCACTTCGGACCCATGCGGGTCCTTGGCATCCTTCATGGAATCAACCTTCTGCTTTCACTTTCCTTTTGATCCTTTAAGTTCAACAGTACTCCCTCGCTTCCTCGAACTATGTTTGCTCAATTTATGACGTGAACTCCTTGGCATCACTAAAATGCTCTCAAAACCCTAATTGCAACCTCCTAAACCAAAACTGAAACCCTAGTTTCAAATCTGCGAACAAAATTTGGCTCTCCAATCGAAAATCCTAGCTTGATTCCACAAACAATATTCAGAAATGAAACCCGAGATTAGAACCCCTAACTGTAAACCTTCTCAACAAACTCGACCACTTGCATTAGAAATTGAAACCCTAGTTGCGAAACTTTCGTGGGTTGAACCGCACGCACTGAGCGAAACCCTAACAGTGGGTGACTATTGGAGTAAGGGACGAAGAGTCCCTTGATCCTCTTCGTCTTCTTCATTAGAGATCATCAAAAAAAAAAAAAGATTTCGCCGTAATCCGACTAGGTTTTGCCAAATTCACTGTTGATGGCATTTTGGGAAAAAAATCAAAAGTGGTCACCTGCGACGCATGTGACCACTGTTTCATTAGTCATAGCAGTTTTAACTGACGGAGTGCCTGAATTGAAAAATTTTGAAACTTTTGGAGGATCAATTGAGAAAATTGAAACTTTGAGGGTGTAATTGAAAATCGCTGCCAACTTTGATCAAGGTGGTGAACAGTAATTTTCCTAATAAAATAAGAAGTTGTTAGGGCCTAGGGGTAATATATTGATAAAGGGTATCCAAATTTAGGTACTAAAGTGAATTTTTTGTTTTGTTTTTCTCTGAATTTTGTCATCCCTCGGCCAATATCCAAACGACTTCGAAAACACTGCCAGGGGAAGAAATTTTGGGATTCTCAATTAAATTTACTGTCCAAATTGCGCACAGTTTGAGGGGATCCTCATCAAAAGATTTGACCCACTTCATCTATACGTCGTTGAACTTTTGGTCATGATTGACCCGGCCAGTAGGGAGAAACAATTAATTTAGCGTCAAACGTGATACAATCCCAAACCCAGCTAAGGTTTGTCTTCTAATTTTTTTTTTTTTTTTTTCCAATTTTATATTTTTCTGAAGCTTTGAATTTTTTTTTTCTTTCTAATAATAAAATAACGTTGCTATAAAAAGACTTCAGTAGGACTCGTTGGATGACTTTCAAGTCCTACATGATTGCATATTTGTGGATGACTTCGTCTTTCTTTAAATATTATTTTCTATTATTTTTTTTCCACTTCTCTCTCTAATTGGAGAGCAAATATAATCTTAAGGCTTCATCTTTAAATATTATTTTATGATATTTTTATTATTATTTTCCACTTCTCTCTAATTGGAGAGCAAATATAATTTTAAGGCTTCATCTATAAATATAAGTTATAGACTGAACTATGTAAAATAAATGACACAGATGATCTAATTCCATTTGTTGCTCAATCGGGCTGTTCAGCAAGTTGCAAGTAAAAGATATCTTTCGTAAAATGTGAAACAATTCTTCTTTGAGTCTCTCTGCTGTGCTAGGCTGCTAGCTGTAAATCCATGACATTCAGCAAAAATCAAGCTACAGATCCCCAACCTGCAGTAGAAACTGATTAAAAAAAGAGGAAAAGTAACTTTTATAAAGTTGAGCAAATATTTTCGATTAGCTAGTCCAAAGTATCTTTTATAAAGTCGAGCAATTATTTTCGATTAGGTAGTCCAAAGTATCTTTTATAAAGTTGAGCAATTATTTTTGAGGAATAATTTTCCATCGAAAAAGAAACAATGAAGATAGGCAATCAAAGGAGACTGTCACATACTCACATTCACATGTAGTCTCCAAACCCAATTCTTAAAATGGAGAAAAAAATAGAGAGCTTGATAGAACTTACTTTTTATAAAATTTAACTAAATTTTGATTAAAAATAAATTTTAGAAAGCTTAGAGCATTCCCAATAGAGGAGTCAAATGACACTTTTATCTAAGGAAAATGATAAAGTCACAACTTAAATCCAACTAAGACCCAACTTTTTCCTTTAAGTGCTAGCTTTAAAAAAAAAAAAAAAAAATTGCTAGTAAAGGAGAGAGAAAGCCTTAAACTAGAAACTGAGTCTAAAAAGAAAGAAATTGAGTCTTTGTCGGGTCTATATTGTGACTATCATCACATCTTTTCATCTAAAATGGCTCCTTAAATTTGTAAAATACCTATTGTATTGGAGAAGCAAACAAAAAAAAAATGTAAAATAGATATTTTATTGAATGAGCTAAAAAAAAAAAAGCTACATGTAGTGACATTTTTTAATGAACCATTTCATTTTTTTTATTATTTCTCTTACATGTTTTCTCTTTTCCCACTTGGGTTCTACGTATGAAATTCCCAAAATCCAAGCTTGTTGAAAAACCTTATCACAAATACACTCTCAAGCGTGCGATTCCCAGCTTTTGACGTATAGTTTCAACGAAATCACCGTGTCTTTTCCTTCAACTCCCAATCTTGTACGAGGAGATAGAATATGACCCGCCAGGCAACTAGCCCAATCCCCCCAATGGTTTTCTACTTCAACTCCCAATCTTGTACGAGAAGAATATGACCCGCCATGCAACTAGCCCAATCCCCACAATGGTTTTCAACAACTACTTAACTGGATCCATGAATGCGCACGTATGAAACGGCCACTTTGCCAAAGACTTTGAGTCATACTAGTGAAGTCATTTCAGTCTTCTGCCAAAAGACTAGTAACAATTCCTTTTGGCCCACTTCTCACGCGTTCAAGATACATCATATCAGAGGGTAGGGGTGAAAAGTAATTTAATATGTTATCATAATCAAATATTTTGAGTTTGAACACTGATTCTATCAATTTACCCTCTCACTTTAATGCCGCATTATGAAACGGCCACTTTGCCAAAGACTTTGAGTCATACTAGTGAAGTCTTTTAGTCTTGTGCCAAAAGACTAGTAAAATTCCTTTTGGCCCACTTCTCACGTGTTCAAGATACATCATATCAGTGGGTAGGGTGAAAAGTAATTTAATATGTTATTATAATAAAAGATTTTGAGTTTAAACACTGACTCTATCAATTTACCCTTTCACTTTAATTAAATATGCCCACCGGAGTGGAGGTTGAGCTTGAGCTTAACACGTAAGGGAAATAACCAGACCAAAAAGAGACTGATTAGCTCGTCCAAACTATATTTTTAAGATCAGCAACCATTTTCGAGGAATAATTTTCCATAGAGAAAGAAACAACGAAGATCGGCAATAGAAGGAAACTGGCCACCATAGATCTTTTATTAGCTTAGCGATCATTTTCGATGGATATTTGTTTCATAGAGAAACAATAAGACACATCCATAGATTGTAAGGGTGTAAAGACATAAGACAATTATAAGACATCACTGGCTGTCTTTTAAGATTTTTCTTCCGAAAACAACCAAGACATGACTAATTGAAGAAACAAACATTTTAGGGTCGTTCGGCCAAAGACCTTCTAGTCATGGTAGGGAAGTATTTTCAGTGTTCTGTTAGAAGACTTGGCCCACTTATCACGCGTTCAAGATATCAGTATCAGGGTGTCAATTAGGACTCTAGAACTTGTGCTTTGAAAATTATAAATTCATACGAAGATCTTTCTCTACCTCGCACAATATCTCACAAATACTCTGCTTCCCTTCTCTCCATTCCAATGAAGCTTCATACCCGCAACTTACTTGCACTATGCACTACATACCTTGGTGTCATTCTTCTCCTTTCTATAAGCCCACTATGCTGGAGACCTGCTACTGCTGCCGCTCCAAACAACGAGACAGATCGTTTGGCTTTGCTCAAATTCAAAGAAATGATACCCAATGACCCATTTAACATCTTCTCCTCTTGGAATGATTCCATCCACTTCTGCAACTGGCAAGGAATTACATGCGGCCGCAAGCATCAAAGAATTATGGCCTTGGACCTGCCGGGCTATACGTTGGGTGGATCCATATCACCTTACATCGGCAACCTCAGCTTTCTTAGGTTCGTCAACCTCTCAGGCAACTTCTTGCATGGCGAAATCCCACAACAAGTCACTCATCTCTTCCGGCTGCAGAATCTCAGTCTTAGCATTAACTTATTAACGGGGGAGATTCCAAGCAACTTTACCAACTGTCCTCAAATCAGATTCTTTGACTTCGAAAGGAATAATCTTACTGGGAATATTCCTGTTGAACTCAGCTCTTTAAAGAGGCTTGTAAGGCTTAACGTTTTCTCAAATCATTTGACGGGAGGCATCCCACCTTCTCTGGGAAATGTTTCCTCACTCCAACAACTCGACTTTTCGCTCAATAATTTCGAGGGAAATATTCCAGATGAAATAGGCCATTTGCAAAGGTTGGTTACTTCGGAGTTGTGGAAATGATATGTCTGGTACGTTCCCTTATTCCCTTTACAATATATCATCTTTGAGGACCATTTCAGTTGGAGCTAACCGACTTAATGGCACTCTTCCAGCCAACATAGGCCTCACTCTCCCTAATCTACGTAGTTTGACCATCAGTGATAACAAATTCTCCGGTCCAATCCCAGTTTCACTACCCAACGCTTCCCAGCTTGAACTTCTTAAACTCGCCCGAAACAATTTCGTGGGACAAGTTCCAACTGATCTAGGCAACCTGTTAAATCTCTCTACTTTATATGTTGGTGGAAATAATCTCGGATGTAATTCAGTCAAGGACTTGGATTTTTTAACATCTTTGAAAAACTGCACTAAACTTAAAAGCTAAGTTTTTCTGATAACAATTTTGGAGGCACTTTACCTGATTCTATAGGAAATTTGTCGAAGCAACTCAGTGATTTATATATTTATGGCAATCAAATATCTGGAATTATTCCTGCGGCATTAGAAAATCTTATCAACTTAAGTAGCCTCTCCATGCATGGAAACTTGTTCACAGGACCCATTCCCACTTATTTTGGGAAGTTTCAAAAGCTGCAAGGATTGGCTTTGTATAGAAATAGATTGTCGGGACACATACCATCCTCTATAGGCAACCTCACTCAATTGGTCATACTTACCTTATATCTGAACAAATTGGAAGGAAATATTCCATCAAGTTTTGGAAACTGCAAAAGTTTGCAGAGCTTAGATATTTCACAAAATAGCCTTAGTGGAGCCATACCACAAACAAGTCTTTCTTCCCAACTACATGCAATCAACTTATCACATAACTCATTCACGGGCATCCTACCCATGGAAGTAGGCAATTTGAAAAATATTGTGGAATTGGATGTATCTGAAAACAATTTGTTTGGTGAGATTCCTACATCCATTGGAGATTGCTCAAGTATGCAAAACCTTTACTTGCAGGGTAATTCATTTGAAGGAAACTTACCTCCATCTCTAGCTTCTTTGAAAGATCTTCACCATGCAGATCTTTCACGAAATAATTTGTCGGGAGTAATTCCTAAAGATCTACAAGAAGTTTCTGTTCTATTATATTTGAATCTTTCTTTTAATAATTTGGTAGGCGAGGTGCCGACCAAAGGAGTCTTCCGAAATGTAAGTGGAATATCTGTGATTGGAAACAAAAAGCTTTGTGGAGGTATCCCAGAATTGCAATTGCAAGCATGCGATGTCAAAGTTATGAAGCAAGCAGGAAAATCCCATGAATTCAAATTAACGGTCATAGTTGTTAGTGGGGTTTTGTTTTTCATCTTATTTTCGTCATTTGTTATCCTTTATAGGAGGAGAAAATCAAAAAAAGAATCATCTTCTACACTCCCCAAAACCAACTTTCTTTCAAATGTTTCCTACAAGGAGCTCTATCAAACTACTGAAGGATTTTCTCCTAGCAATTTAATTGGGTCTGGTAGTTTTGGCTTCGTATACAAAGGAATTCTTGCTCAAGAAAAAAGGATGGTTGCTGTGAAAGTATTGAACCTTCAACAGAAAGGAGCTTCCAAGAGTTTTATGGCTGAATGCAATGCCTTAAGAAATATACGGCATCGGAATCTTGTGAGGATCTTAACTTGTTGCTCAAGCATGGACTATAGCGGCAATGAATTCAAAGCACTAGTCTACGAATTCGTGGCAAATGGAAGCTTAGACAAGTGGCTGCATCATGATAGAGCCAATGCAAGTCCACCAAGATATTTGAATCTCCTTCAAAGATTAAATATTGCAATTGATGTAGCTTCTGCACTACAATATCTTCATGATCATTGTGAAACACCAATCATTCATTGTGATTTGAAGCCAAGCAATGTTCTTCTTGATGATGACATGATTGCTAAAGTAGGTGATTTTGGTTTGGCAAGGATCCTCTCTACAACAAATGATGATTCTCAAAATCAAACTAGCACAGTTGGAATAAAGGCTACTGTTATTGCTCCGGTACATAATTGCTTCGATCCTAAATCCTCTAAATCATGATTTTGTTCGAGCTGAAAAGTATCACTAGTTGTCTTTTTACTATGATCTACATATTCATTTTTGCCTTGTCGATATTATTTCCTTATAGCTCTCCATACTTGTTCTGATAGCACGTCCATTAGATATATATTTCAAATTAATATGTCGACTAACAAGAAGGAGAACATCTAAAACTAGTGAGAAGAACTTTTATAAAAATAAAATTGGTCTTTGGTATACATATTGCTCGAAAATACTGGTCACATATGACATTTAGGCTTTTGATAAAGATTAATAGGTCGCATATATAAAAAAAGACATGGCATTGCTGTGTTGGACCAGACAATATGTTGATTATTTTAATTGAAATATGGGATAAATTATAGGTACACGGTTCAAACTTAAAACTTTACTTTGATATTATTTTAAATTATTACATATTCCAAAAATTTAATTTGATAAGAAATTGTGAATATAAGTGTTTAAATTAATAATATTTTAACATAAACAAATAAGTGAAAATGAAGGAAAGACAATGATAATTAGTTGATATGATTCTAATACTGACCTATTTTATTATCTAATATCCCAAAAAATTTCACGAGTCCTAATTGTAAAATACAAACTATTTTTCACATTATTTTCTAAGACTAAATTGAATATGTAACTTCTAAATATAAAATCCCAACTCTTTTAAATTATGTATAAAACTACTATTTGAATCATTACCTCGTTAACTTTGCATGTGAAATATATGAATTGCAGAGTATGGAATGGGTGGTGAAGCATCAAAACAAGGAGATGTCTATAGTTATGGGATTTTTTTGTTGGAGATGTTCACAGGAAAGAGACCCATTGACAAAATGTTTCAAGATGGTTTCAACGTTCATAACTTTGTTAACATGGCATTGCCAGAAAAGCTTGTACAAATTGTGGACCCAAATCTTCTCAAGAGAGAAGTAAATGAATTAGCAGTGGCAACAGAAGAAGATGGCTACAACTACAATGATATTGAGGCAGTAGAAGAAAGCGTCCATATTGAGAACCTAAGCCAGATAACTTCTAATGTGCAGAAGTGTCTACTTTCAATTTTTCAAGTCAGCCTGGCTTGTTCATTAGAATCGCCAAAAGAAAGAATGAATATGGGAGATGTCACAAGGGAACTTCATCGGATCAAAAAAGCTTTTTTAGAGGTTGGAAGCCATGGATAAGGACCGAGTAAGGTAAGATAATGCACTAAAATTTTGATTTAGAAGCTCAGCCATAAGACAATCCATAGAGTGACTAAAGTTTTGGCCATAAATTTCAAACCTTAAAGTTTCTAGCTAAATAATTCTTTCAAACCACAAGCACAAGATCGAGCTTCATAGGTAGATGACCTGCCAGCACAGGTAGACTTTACGATAATCTTATTAGGATCAAAACATTCACCTAAGGGTTTCCACCTTATTTAAGTGCACAGGTAAACTTATAAGTGAATTCGATTTTTTTTTTCCTCTAATGTTTTCAGAGCAAAGGTTGTTTTTGTTTCTTGTATCTTAGAATTTTTCAACATGGCAAATATACTCAACTTCTACTTTTGTAGGAAAATGGAGCTTTGTGAAGAAATGATCAGATTGCAGAAAAGTATCCTTTGTAATGACCCCATGGAGCATTGGCTTGGCTGTTTGTGCGAGTATTTATTTTGTAGGAATAAATCAAACCTACTTTCGATGATCTACATGTTTAAGACAATATATTTTCTTTCAAACATTTGTATTTAAGCATGCATATGGTAATGCACCAAAATATATGAGAATAATGTCAGGAGGTATTGTTTTCTAAGCCCAATTCTTCTTATTCTTTCTTTGTGCATCCTCAAAGGACTTCCACTTCCTGAAACGAAATATCATTCGGATCTTTTCTCGAGCAGAACGCGTGCAAATATGCAACCTGTTCAAGTTAACCCTTGAAAATGTTCCCTGATTCACAATGCTCCATTTCAGTAACCAAAGAAACTTAAGCACCAAGAGTCTTCCACGTACGTATTTGTTCTCACTATTAATATTGTCCTTATTACTCTTCATGGTAATCTTATCACATTTTAATTCTTTGCTGAGCAATATTTTTAGTTTCCAAAGCATCAGAGAACGCTCTACCTATATTGCTTATAACTATGAATTTCAAGGATGAATTCGAAAAATTTAGGTACTAAACTGAACTTTATACTATATTTAATTTTAACATTGAATTACATGAACAAATGTCCTGATTTGATTTGAATATATATAGACCATGTGGTATTTGCATGGTCCGGTGGTGATCCTTGAGCTTTCAAAGGACAAAGAAAGCCTATTTACCAGTAATTTTAGAAGTTCTTTTTAAATTCCTCAAAGAATAATATGACTATTAAAATTACAATTTGATCAAATTCAATAATAATCAATTACAAGTTCAATGGTGATTTTAATAGCCACATCATTCGTGGAGTGACTCAAGAGAAACACAAGAAGGACTTGTAGCATTACTTTCTATTTACTGCCAAATAAACAAAATAAGAGGGGTAATATATTGACAAAGGGTATCCAAATTTAGGTACTAAAGTGAACTTTTTGTTTTGTTTTGTTTTTTTTCTGAATTTTGTTACCCCTCGGCCAATACGTACCCAAAAGACTTCGAAAACTTGGGATCGTCAATTAAATTTACTGTCCAAATTGCAATCAGTTTGAGGGGATCCTCATCAAAAGATTTGACCCACTTCATATATACGTGGTTGAACTTTTTGTCATGATTGACCCGGTAGGGAGAAAGAATTAATTTAGCGTCAAACGTGATACAATACCAAACCCAACTAAGGTTTGTCTTCTAAATTTCTTTTTCTTAGCTTTTTTCCAATTCTATATTTTTCTGAAGCCTTGAAAATTTTAAAATTGGCAAGGGGTGGAACTGGGGATGACTGGGCGAGAGGCGAGATCTGCCTTTGGTTTATATATATCTTGAAAACCCTAGCAATGAAAGAGCAGAAAATTTGATAATAAAATATAAAAATGGGTTGATTTGAGAAAATAAAGTTGCTTAATGATTTAACGACTGATGATCTTTTATTGATCAATCTGCTTGCAAATGTATAGAAGACAACTTATATATAAATTAAGATAAACATGCATGCTTAAAATCATTGGAATAGGATCCTCTCCATTTCAAATGAAATGGAGAATATCCATTTAGTGTAAAATAAGGGGTAGTATTGTAAATGTAGTCATTCAACTTTAATGTTAAGACAATATTACCCCTTATTTTACACTAAATAGATATTATCCATTTCATTTGAAATGAAGAGGATCCTGTTCCAAAATCAGAAGAAGAACATACCTTAAAATCTCAAGAAAATCTTAAGCATTGGCAAGAAGACAAGTGCATGTGATCTCTTGCAACCCATGTACATGCATATAAGAGGTATTCATCATCTCTCTCTCCGCCATCTCTTGCCCTAATTGGCTTTCTTCTAAAATCACACTACAAAATTTTATTTTTAGTAACTGACCATTGGTAATGTTTTAGGACAATTAAAACGTTACTAATGGATGGTAACGCTTAAAATCATTACCAATGATCGATTACTAAAGTAATAGTTGCTAATGGACCATTGGTAATGTTTTAACGTTATCAAATTGGTAATGTTCCATTTTTGAAACGCTACCAATGGTAATTTGTTTTTTTTTTAATTTTCATTGAATTTTCTCATTAGTAACGCTTCAAATTTGAAACGCTTACCATTGGAATTTTTATTTTTATTTTAGGCTTCATTAGTAACGCTTTTTTTTTGAACGTTACCATTGAATTTTAAATTTTAATTTTGAAGTTTCATTGGTAACATTTCTTAATTTGAAACGTTACCCATTGGTAACGTTTCAAATTGTGAAATGTTACTAAAGATTAAATAATAATTAAAAAATAAAATTTCTGCAAAATTTTCAAATTTTGAAAATATGGACATTCCTGCCATTCCTGCCATTCCAGTACCTGCCATTCCACTATCTTCATTTATTATTTTATTATTTATTATTTTCCCCACCGGACATGCTGCAATCTCGCCGGCATATTAATTTTTTTTCCTTGCCGGCCACGCACTATCTCGCCGGCCGGCATATAAAAAATTTTTTTTTTCTCTCGCCGGCCACGCACCCCATCTCGCCGGCCGACAATATATAATTTTTTTTTTCTCTTGCCGGCCACGCACCCCATCTCGCCGGCAATATATTTTTTTTCTGTCGCCGGCCACGGACCCCATCTCACGGGCAATATATTTTTTCCGGCTTTTCTCCCACCCAACCACACAGCCGGCCTCCAGCGACGTTCTTCCGGCTTCTGCTTCGCCTCAAACGACGGTGCCATCGAACCCGGCTTCTGCTTCCCGGCCACGAATCTCCGTCTCCCTCTCCCTCTCTCGCCCCAAGTCTCTGCTCTCTCTCTCTCTGCTCTGTCTCTACGTTTCAGTGAGAACAAAAAGAATAAAAGAAGAAGCAGGGGAGAAGAAAAAGGAAAAGAAATTGATGAAGGAACATGAACCAGCTACCAGAGAAACAAAAAGGAGAGAGAAGAAGTATAAAAAGCAATACTGGAGCGTGGGATGAATCAATAAAAAAAAAAGAGGGGAAAAGAAGAGAGTGCGGGATGAATGAAAAAAGAGAGGGAAAAAAACAGCTGTGTGGGATGAGAGAGACAAGAAGGGGGAAGAAAAGAAAAGAAAAAAAAACCATTAGTAACGTTTGAATTTTCAACGTTATTAATCAACGTTTGAAAATTCAAACGTTACCTTTTGTTTCAATATAAATTATTAAAAAATAAAACGTAAAAATAATATGATATATAGAAAATTTTGCTTTCATTTAATATATATATATATATAGCTAGCATTAATTAATATATAGATATTAATATAATTACCATATATATACACATTTATACATATATATATAATCTAGCATTATTTATATACTAATTATAGTTAACTACATATTAATTATATTACTATATATAACTAATTTATATATATAACTAAACCCTAATTACTATATATTAAAATTAAAAATAACCTAATGACTATATATATATAATAATTACCATATATATATATTACTATGGTTCTAAATAATTATATACTAATTAAATATACCATTAATTAATAATATATATGTATATTTATATATGTAAATTTTATAAATACAAAATAAATATATAAAGTATATAATAATTTTTTTAGTAACGTTTGAAGAATTCAAACGTTATTTTTTTTGGTAACGTTTGAATTTTCAAACGTTACCTTTGGAATTTTTAAATTTTTTTATTTTGCTTTCATTTTTAAATTTTTTACTACATATATATATAGTAATTAATGAAACCTAGCTACAAAATATATATATAGCCAACCTTAATTAATATATAGACATTAATATAATTACCATATATATATAACATATATATATATAATGTCGCACTAATTATATACTAATTATAGTAGTAATTAACTACATATTAATTATATTACTATATATAACTAATTAATTACTATATATAACTAACCCTAATTACTACATATTAAAAATTAAAAATAACCCTAATGACTATATATATAACCCTAATTACCATATATATTACTATGGTTCTAATTAATTATATACTAATTAAATATACCATTAATTAATAATATATATGTATATTTATATATGTACATTTTATAAAATACAAAATAAATATATAAAGTATATAATAAATTTTTTTTTAGTAACGTTTGAAGAATTCAAACGTTACCTTTTTGGTAACGTTTGAATTTTTCAAACGTTACCTTTGGAATTTTTAAAATTTTTTTTTTTGCAATCATTTTAAATTTTTTACTACATATATATATAGTAATTAATGAAACTAAGCTAGAAAATATATATATATATATATAGCCAACTTAAATTAATATATAGACATTAAAAAAAAAATATATTTTATATTTTTTTTTAGTAACTTTTATTACCTTTTATATATTTTTTACTACATATAATTTAATGTTTAAAATATTAGAAAATATATATATATATAGCCATTAAATTAATATAAAGCAAAGAAATAAAATTAATACAAATATTTATAACATATATATTTCTTATTTCTACTATATATATTTTACAACTAAAACAAATAAAGAAAAAAAAAACGAAAGAAAGAAAAAAAAAAAAAAAAATAATGCCTTATTTATTGATATTAATTTAATTCAATTATTATATTGACAAATGTCAAAAATTTTATAATTTAATTTTTTATTTATTTCTTTTTCTTTTGTTCTCATATTTTCAAAAATTTTATTACTAATGGTGTAATTAATTAAATTTATGATGCAAAAAAAAATTACGAGGTTTTCCCTTTTTATTGATTTCTTCTTATTCCTTTTCTATATATCTTTTATTTTATAATTTATAATTTATAATGATTTAACGACTAATGATCTTTTATTGATCGATTCTTTCCAAATTATAGAAGAAAAGTGATATATAAATTAAGATAAATGCATGATTAAAATCGTTAAGAAAATACCTTAAAAGACAATAAAAATCTTAAGCATTCAAAAGTCAAACGTTATCAAACAATTTTTTTAATTGCAACCTTTAGAATGCATAAAATATTTATCATTTTTTTTTCTTCATTTGTTTTTAAATCAAGTCGCCTGGTAATGGGACAATGGGATTATTAATTAATTGGTGATAGTCTGAGAACACGGGTATGGAGATTGTCAGAAAATGGGTTTACAAAATATTATCCCATGCAGCCATTTCTACTACATCTGGTATGCTGTTCATGATTTGGACTTAAAACTTGCTTTGATACTATTTTTAAATCACTAATTATCCCAAAAGATTGAGTAGATAGGAAATTGGATTTAATTATTTAAATTAATATTTTAACATACTCCTTAAATTATCCAAAAAATAAGTGAAAACTAAGGAAAAACAATGATTAGTTGATCGAATTCTAATTTTGACTTATTTTATTATCCAATTTTCCAAAAAGTTCACAATTTTAAAATACAGACTATTTTTCATATTATTTCTTTAACACTAAATAAAATATTTAACTTCTAAATATTAAATTCCAAATCTTTTAAATTACGTACTCAAAAACTATTAGTAATCATTATTATTTTAATTGTGCATATATGGAATAAATGAATTGCAGAGTATGGAATGGGTGGTGAGGTGTCAACTCAAGGAGACGTCTATAACTACGGAATTTTGTGTTGAGAGATGTCACAGGAAAGAGATCTACCGACAAAATGTTTAGAGATGGTTTCAACCTTCATAACTTTGTTAATATAGCATTCGGAAAACTTATGCAAATTGTAGACTCAAATCTTCTCAAAAGAGAAGTAAATGAATTAACAGTGCCAACAAAAGAAGAGGGCTACAACTACAATGATCATGATGATATTGAGGAAATAGAAGAGATGTTCCATATTGAGAAGCGAAGCCTAATGAATTCTAATATGCAAAATGCTTACTCTTCGTTTTTCAAATAAGCCTTTCTTGTTCACTAGAAGCTCCAAAAGAAAGAATGGATATGGAAGAAGTCACGAAGGAATTACATCAGATCAAAAATACCTTTCTAGAGGTTGGAAGCCATGGATAAGGACCAAATAAGGTAAGGTACTACTTTTTATTATTTAGAAGTTCAGCCAAATGATACCCATTCTTGACTAAAGTTTGTCCTGTATTATGAGAATTTCCAAATGTCTCAACATGTCAAAACATAATGAACTTTTTGCTTTACAGGAACATGGAGTTTTGTGAAGAAATCAGATTACAAAGAAGTCTCTTCATAATGCCTCTGTTGAGTATAGGCTTTACCATTTATGCGTTTTATGCGTTTTAAGTACTCTGTTGGAATAAATCAGAACATTTGTGAATTGTGAGTGATCAACATGTTTAAGACATTCTTAAAACATGCGCTAACCATATTGTGACAATATTACACCCTTGTTTAAAAACATGCAGTCCATAATCTGGTAGGGAGTTACTTAGACTTTGGACTCGAGAACCAAAAGTAAAATGATCAGACAAGGTGAATGTGTTACAAATACAAAAATTTTGACGTCTATATTCACAAATTTCTCAAAAACTAAAATAAAAAAGTAAATAAAAACAACAGGAAAAAAGAAAGAAAGAAAGAAGGAAAAACGAGGTCCGTCAGTGAGGGTGCTTTAGCATTCTTCTCATTAACGATCATTTCAACGCTCCAAACCCAAACCCGAAGCCCAACAGCTACGATGGTGTGGGACCTAGAGAAGTAAAGGAGAATTGGATCTGCATTTGTTCGGGCAGGTTCCCATCCTCTTTAATTATATCATCTGTCTCTCTTAAATGTGTAGGGTACGTATGTTTGGCAAAGAGACTTTAGTAAGGTAGAAGAGGACATTACAACTCTGATGATAGATTAGTAAGATATATTAACCAAATTAAAATATTGGGAGAACATTGCAAGTGTAATTTCACCAGCAATAAAACAGGCAAAGGATAAATGGATTATAAAACATAGGGCACGCTACACAGATTGTCACGGTGTAAGAGCATTTTCAACAGTATTTTTAAACTAACTTTTTAGTTAAATTTAGTTATTATGTTCCATTTTCATGCTTTAACAGTATAGATACCGTAAAGTAAAGAGTTTCTCTACATATGCTACGGTAAAGGGTTTCTCTCTCTCTATATGTATAATTGTATATTATGGGCATTGATAAGACATCACTTGTTCACCTTATAAGACTTTTCTTTCCCCAAACAACAAGACATTTCAAAAAACCAAAGCTGGAGGTCTATTTATGTTAGATGGAAGAGACTTTCAGGTTCGGCTGGCCAAAGACTTTGTTGCCAAAAGATCTCAGCCAGGAGGCTCTGCCAGTGTGTGTCAAGGACTCCAGAATTTGCGTTTTAAAATTCTAACTTCACAGTTCACACCTCATACTCTGTATCTTGCACTACCTCGCACAATATTTCACAAATACGCTGCTTCCCTTCTCCAGCCATTCCAATGAAGCTTCATAGCGGCAACTTCCGTGCTTTATGCACTGCAGCATACCTTGAGTCATTCTTCTTTTCTATAAGCCTACTTTGTTTCAACCCACCACCTTGCAGCTGCGGCTCCAAAAAACGAGACTGATCGTTTTCTTTGTTCAAATTCAAAGAAATGATAACCAATGACCCATTTAACATCTTCGCCTCTTGAATGGCTCTACGCACTTGTGCGACTGGCAGGAGTTAAATGTACGCAAGCATCAAAGAGTATAGCCTGGACCTACATGGTAATTCCTTATGGATCCATATCAGTGATATCACCTTATATTGGCAACCTCAGCTTTCTTATGGTGTTCAACCTCTCAGACAACTTCTTACACGGCGAAATTCCACAACAAGTCGTTCATCTCTTCCGTCTGCAAGGTCTCGATCTTACCAGTAACTCTTTGACAGGGGAAATCAAGCAACTTCACTAACTGTCCTGAACTCAGATTCATGCAACTTTCAAAGAATAAACTTACTGGGAATATTCCGATTGAGCTAGGCTCTATGTTGAAGCTTGTAAGACTCCAGATTCTTCAAAATAATTTGACAGGAGGCATCCCATCTTCTTTGGGGAATATTTCTACACTGAAGTACTCCAGCTTGCATTTAATAATTTCGTGGAAATATTCCAGATGAAATAGGTCGTTTGCAAAGGTTAGTTTACTTCGCAGTTGTGGACAACAATTTGTTTGGTACGTTCCCTTCTTCCCTTTACAATTTATCAACTATGAGGTTCATGCAAGTCGGAGGTAACCAACTTAATGGCACTCTTCCAGCAATGGTAGCTGGATATTCGATGGATGAAGTTGATAAGAACTCCTCATAATGTTCTGCATCTTGCTCTACCTTGTTCCAATATTTCACCAACTTCTCTGCTTCTCCAACCCAATGAAGCGTCACATCCTCAACTTACGTGCATTATGCTTCATAAACCTTCATGTCATTCTTCTCTTTCTGTGAGCTTACTCCGCTTATGACCAACCAGTACTATTGCTGCGGCTCCAACAAATGAGACCGATCGTCTGGCTTTGTTCAGATTCAGAGAATTAATAGCTGATGACCGCATAACATCTTGAGCTCCTGAATGATTCTATCAACTTCTGCAGCTGGCAGGGGGTTACATGTAGCCATCAAAGAGTTACAGCCTGACCAAGGCTATGTTTTGCGTGGATCCATATCACCTTTCATTGGCAACCTCAGCTTTCTTAATTCTTAGGTTGGTTGATCTCCAGACAACTTCATATACGGCAAAATTCCACAAGAGGTTACTTCATTTGTTCAGACTGCAGAATCTCCTTCTTGGCAATAACTCGTTTACAGGGAGATCCTGAGCAACTTCACCAATTGTCCTGACCTCAGAGTCATGGACTTTCACAACGAATTTACTGGGAACATTCTCGTTGAGCTTTTGAGCTTGAGAAGCTTCAGATTGGAGGAAACAATTTGACAGGACGCATCCCACCTTCCTTGGGAATATTTCTTCGCCCAATAACTATCCTTGGCTTTAAATTTTGTGGGAAAGATTCCAGAAGAATAGCCACTTGCAGAGGTTATCTTTCTTCGAAGTTGGGCACAATCTAACCGGTACGATCCCTTATGCCCTTTACAAATATCAACAATAAGCATCATCTCAACTGCAGTCAACCATCTTAGTGGCACTCTTCCAGCCAACATAGGCCACACTCTCCTTGTTCAGTTGAGCGCAGTTCCGCTAACCGTTATTTACCGCTTTGTAAAGCTTATAGAACTTAATGGGCATTTGTTTAGGCGTATAAAGTTAGCTAACCGCTTATTTATATATAATTATATATATATATTAATTATTTATATTAGTTAATTAACTTAAATATAAAAAATACAAAAACGACAATGTTGGAGGATTTTGTGCACAAACTATGCTTGTTGAAGGCTTGTAATATTTGTTTTGCTTGTAATATTTGCTTCCATTTGCTTTGGCTCAAGGATTTTATACCATGTGTTGAAGGCTTGTAATATCTGCTTTTGTTTGCATTTGTTGGTTTGGACTTTCAGTGGTTTGTAAATTTATAGTATGTTTGAACATTTTGTTTTAGTTTTCTTTCTTCGATGTTTTTGATTTTGGTTTTGATTGTAATATGTTTTGATTTTGGTTTCAAACTTTTTGAGTGGTTTGTAGTGTGAAATAAGCCCAAAATATATGAAAATGAAGGCCCTAAATATAAAAAAAGCAAAGCTTTTTAAAAAGGTTATAAAGCATTGTTACGTTTGAATAACTTCAAGTTATAAATAACCGCTAACGCGCTGAGGCGGTTATGTTATTGAAAATCCGATAACCGCCTAAAGCGGAGGCGGTTGCAAATATAACCGCCGGTTATAACCGCTTGAACACCCCTACTCTCCCTAATCTCAAAATTTTGTCCATCTCGACCAGTCAATTCTCTGGTCCAATCCCACTTTCACTGTCTAAGTGCTTCTAAGCTTCAAGTGCTTGCTTTTCCCAAAACAATTTTTATGGGACAGGTTCCTACTGATCCGGGAAACGCCAAATCTATGTTGCTAGGTGTTGGTAGAAATAAGCTTGGAAGTTATTCAACTAAGGACTTGGATTTCTTGGCATCTTTGGAA
Organism: Carpinus viminea; assembly: GCA_013348765.1. Lineage (NCBI taxonomy): Eukaryota > Viridiplantae > Streptophyta > Magnoliopsida > Fagales > Betulaceae > Carpinus > Carpinus viminea. The sequence continues at coordinate 48,564,293 of CP054667.1, forward strand.
AACTGCACCCAACTGAAAATGCTTGATTTTTCAAATAACAAATTTGGAGGAAGTTTATCCAACTCTATAGGAAATTTGTCGATGCTACTCAATCAGCTATATTTTGGTGGCAATCAAATATCCGAAATTATTCCTTCAAAATTAGAAAACCTTGTAAACTTAACCACCTTAAGCATGGCACAAAACCTGTTCAATGGCACCATTCCCTCTTATTTTGGGAAGTTTCAAATGATGCAGGGATTGGGTTTGGATGGAAATAGATTGTGAGGACAAACACCAGCCTCTATAGGCAACCTCACACAAGTGGTTAAACTTTTCTTATCAAAGAACAAATTGGAAGGAAGCATTCCATCAAGCTTTGAAAATTGCAAAAATTTGCAGGAGTTGGACATTTCACAAACAACCTTAGTGGATCCATACCCAATATTGGTATTTTTTCCCAATTACTAGAACTCAACTTGTCACAAAACTCATTAACCGGCAACTTACCAGTGGCAGTAGGCAATTTAAAGAGTCTTTATCAATTGGATAACTGACAATAATCTATCTGGTGAGATTCCTACAACTATTGGAGACTGTTGGGGCTTGGAGTACCTTTACCTAGAGGGTAGTTCATTACAAGGAACCTTGCCACCATCTTTGGCTTCCTTAAAAAGCCTTCTCTATTTAGATCTTTCACGAAACAACTTGTTAGGCTTGATTCCAAATGATCTACAGAAACTCTCTATTTTGAGATATTTGAATATTTCTTTTAAAGATTTGGAAGGTGAGGTACCAACAAAAGGAGTTTTCAGTAATGCAAGCACAATATCAGTGATTGGAAATAAAAAGCTTTGTGGGAGTATCTCGGTCCTGCAATTGAAAGCATGCAACATCAAAGTTATGAAACAAAGAAAATCTCATGCTTTCTAATTAGTAGTCATAATTGTTTGTGGGGCTGTGTTAATCATGATTATGCTTGCTTTATCTCTTTTTATTTACAAGAGGAAAAAAATCAGGAAAGAAATCATCTTTTACTCTCTAAGAAATTGACATTATTTCTAAGGTTTCATACATAAGCGTATCACATGACTAGTGGATTCTCACCAAGAAATTTAATAGGATCAAGTAGTTTTGGCTCTGTTTATAAAGGAATTGCTGATCAAGATGGAAGGATGATTGTTGTCAAGGTCTTGAACCTTCAACAAAAGCGAGCTTCCAAGAGTTTCATGGCTGAATGCAATGCGTTAAGAAATATACGGCATCAGAATCTCGTTAAGATCTTAACATGTTGCTCCAGCATGACTATAGCGGTAATGAGTTCAAAGCTCTAGTTTACGAATTTATGGCAAATGGAAGCTTAGAGAAGTGGCTGCATCAAGATTTAGACAATGAATATCAATCAAGGAATTTAAACCTTCTTCAAAGACTAAATATTGCAATTGATGTCGCTTATGCACTACATTATCTTCATGATCACTGCAAAAGCCCAATTATTCATTACGATTTAAAGCCAAGCAATGTTTTTCTTGATGACGACATGATTGCTCATGTAAGTGATTTTGGTTTGGCATGGCTCCTTTCTACAACCAATGATGTTTCTCAACATAAAACCAACATGGTTGGAATGAAGGGTACAATTGGCTATGCTACTCCAGGTACATAACTACATAAATCTTCTAAATCATGATTTTCATCAAATTGGAAAACCTCATTAACTGTCTTTTTTACTAAGCTATACGTACATGTTCATTTTTTCCCTTTCTATTTATTTCCTCAAGGCTCTCTATGCTTTTTTTTTTTGATAACATACCAATCCGATTTACATGGACTAACAAGAAGAAAAAGACAGACATTGCTGGAAAAATGGCATGGCTGCTTTTCAGTACTGGTTTCTTCTACAACTGAGGAATATTCGTCCCATATATGATTTTAAGGCTTTGATAGAGATTAATAGGTTGTGCTTAGAATTTGAGCACTATTTAACAAGTCTCAAATATGAGAAAATAATGGCACATTTCCATTATAAGCGAAGAATACATTGATAGATAATTAAGGATCTAGAGCTGAAAAGTGAAAATTCAAACCAAAAGAAATTTTCAAGATCAAAGAAGACTTAATAGGTACATCTGAGAGTGAATGTTGGTTAAGAGGAGACAAAACAGTAAAGGAGAGGAATATTATGCACCAATAAGCCCAAGAAAAAAGAATATTATCTTTCATCTTGTGTTTTGTGTGTAAAGATACTTCATTGAATTGTCAACCAATAAAGAATTCGGTCATGGATAATCAATTAATACATGCAGCCATGGCTTGTTGGAAGCCTTTATCTAGTATTTAATTGGTCCAGCAAATAAACAAAAACTAAGGGAAGAACATAATTAGTTGATCCTTATCATTAATATTAATTTTATCTTCCCATGCCACATGCACCACTACAAAAAAAATAGAGGTTTGGTGATGGTTTAGAGTTAAAATTATCACTACAAAGGTAGTGACGGTTTTGTAGTGACGACGGTTCCAAATAGTAGCTAAACAAGGGTAGAAAATGGAGAAAATGTCGGTTTAAGCAAAAACCGACACTAGTTAGTGTGGTTTAGGCAAACCAACACGGTTTGTCCACATTTTTAAAAGGTGTCGGTTTAAAACTATCACCTTCAAAAGGTGTCGCTTTTTTAAAAACCATCACCTTAAAAGGTGTCGATTTTTTAAAAACCGACACTTTTTTTAATATTTTTTTCAATTTTTTCCTAGCTTCTTGCACAATGCAAGAAGCTAGCCAATTGTCCATCTTAAACATATATAATTGGAATTCTATAAATGCAAAGAATCAATAGTAAACTATATTAAAATCAATAGTAAACATAATTGGAATTTTATAAATGCAGAGAATCAATAATAAACTATATTAGACTATATTAGATTTAGGTAGAACAAAGAATCATAGTTCACTTTAGCTAGTTTCTCTAAGCTCAAGAATGTCATCATTAGATTTCTCTTGATTTAAACGTGCTTGCTCTTCACCTTCCCTTGCTGCTTTCTCCTCCGCCAAATTGTTGCTCAAGCCTAGTCGTTGTCTCTTTGAGCTTCAACTCAATCTACACAACAATACATCGATCATCAATAAACATAATTAACTAAAATAAAATCCAAACTAAGTATTTTTGCAAAGCAAGATCCAAACTGCAATCCTTCGCATAATTTTTGTATTACTAACAAACAAACAATAGAAACACTCTAGTTAAAACAAGCAAGAACAAAAACTGCAATCCCTTCTACAGAACATTACAATAAATCTATATATAGACAAAGCAACCAAACAATCAAGGATACAACAACAATTTTATAGTGGCTGAGAATGATTCTTTTCTTTCTTTTTCTTTTTTCGCTTTTTGTTTTTTGTGATTAGTAATGTAAAACGTTTATCTGAAAGTAAATAATCAGTACAGAAAGAGAAAATATGCTATCCCCTTAAGAAATTACAACTGAAAAGTCAGAAGAGCAATAAAGTCCAAGAAAGAATCACTATGAAAATTGCCTATAGTCCGCATCCAGTAAAAGATGATCATAAAAACTGGATCTTAAGTAGAATACACCATTTGTGATGTTGGTAGGAAGAACACCTAGATCAGTTTATATCATCTTTGATATGGTAGAAGCCTAATTAATTGGATCCTAGAAGAGTACAAAACAGATTCACAACTTATTTTCTTTATTGCAGGAATGCCTATTAAGCCAAGGCATGAACCTCGCTCAGATGAAAATGTTGCAAATGGAAAAATTTTGGTACAGTTATATAATTGTTATTGTGCGTTGATCATTCCTTTAAAGCACAACATCTAAGTTCTGATTCAAGTAACCAAGGCACACAAGATCAACAAACTGAAGCACTAATAAGGGACCTATTTTATTCATAATAATAATAATAGGATCCATTTCTATGTGGTATGTCTTAAATATGATATTCCCAAATTTTATATTTCCATATACAAAACTATTCAGAGGCACAAGTGTCCAACTTTATAAATTGAATCTAAAACACTTCTTTTTTGGTATCTAGTGGAAACACACCAACATATATGTCCTAAAATAAATTTTTCATTTCAAAGACAAAACATACCAAGACAAATAGGACACTGCACTTCTTTCCGGATGTCGCTAGTTGTACAAAGACAAATCTGCAAGTTATATAAGTTTTAATCTCCTCCAAAATTATGCAGAATGTGATTTAGGCAAAAGTCAGCAGGAAATGAGAGAACAATATTTGGATAATTGGAACTTGTAAAAAGAAAAGAAAAAAAAAAAAGGACACAAATGAAAACAAATGTAAGGACACATTGTCAAACATTCTTCTGGAAAGGCAAAACTCATATCGTGACGTACAAATCCAACAATAGGAAAACAAAAGATCATGGATCTAATTAATGTCATTACTAAGAAATTTCAGATAATTTCTTTATTCTTTATTGATCCTATCTTTATTTCTTTTATAAAAATCATATTTTGTAATTTTTTTTAACACAATAATTTTTGAAGTGCCAATATATTTCAAACGGCCAATTCACTATAGCAGAAAATATAATCAAAATATGTCATTTTGAAAGAAATAACGAAGCTAAAAGGCATTCTAGATCAGACAGTGACACCACCAACCATAAAGCTAGAAACATGATATAAAATAAAAACCATTAATACATATGTATACTTAACATGGCAAACCATTCTATCAAGACCATCACAATTCACAAATAAATAAATTAATCTAACATAATAAACAGTTATTTAGCAGCTTGACAGATCTAATTTAGCATTTCAACCACCAAGGAAATTATATGTTCACGAAAATTTAGCAACAAATTTCTTTGGTTGTTGAGAAAAGTTCTTTGGTTGTTGAGACCACCCAATGATTCCAATCAAGGAAGTTGCCATGGCTTTGACAATTAATTCAAACAAACACACAAGTCCAAAAACAGAGAAACAAAAAGGCAAAAATAAATAGAATTAATACATTTCAAAATAGAGAAAGCGGAAACAATTGAACCGTGAGAGAGAGGATTTGAAGCGGGCGAGAGAGAGGGAGATGGACGACTCCTACAGTTTCAAAATGCAAAACACAACACCATCAACGATCCAAACAAAATTTTAAAAACCAACAAAATATGCACAATCGAATCAATACAATGGGAATGCTGATACCAGATTACCTCCAAACCGCTTCTCGGAAAACCGCTCTTCACCGAAACCCACTTTTGCTTTTCAATTCAAACTTCAAAGAGGGAAACAAAAGCACACGTGAGAGAAAAAAATACAAACAACCAATCAAAGTAATAAAGCCTAAAACAAAAACCAAAAGAGTAAGTCAAGAACTAATGGCGCCGAGGATGAAGAAGCTGCTCTCTCCTTTTGGTGAACAATTGAGGAGCTACTAAGAAGGTCGAAGGGTGTAGAAATAATGTGAGAACCATCGAGAGTTTTGGGCTGGAATTGGGCTATAATTGGGCCGGGTTTGGGTTGGCTTTAAAATGCCCTGTATTTAAAAATTTAATTACGATGAGATGTTTGGATTAAAAAATCTTTAATTACTAAGAGATGGTTTTTAGAGAAACCAACATCAATTACTAGTGACGGTTTTAATAAAATCAACACCCTTAAAAAAGGGTTCTCTGATACGACACTAATTAATAGTGATGGTTTCAGTAAAACCAACACATCTTAAAAAGGGGTGTCGGTTCTACATTAACCGATACTAATTAATGGTGATAGTTTTAGTAAAACCAACACCAATTTTTTAAGGGGTATCGGTTCCACTAAAACCGTCACCATTAATTAGTGTCAGTTTTCAAAACCGTCACCTTATAGTGTTATTAGAGTCGGTTTCTTAAAATGACACTATATCAACTATCACTAATCATCTTTTTTTTTTTTTTGTAATGTACCAAGCAAGTATGAAAATTGATCCCGTTTATCATGTAATTTCCAAAAAAAAAAATTAGTTTTGATTTTGGAATGCAGGCTCTCCATCACTTTATTTTCCAAATATTAACTAAATTTTGTTTCTAGTTACTAAATCCTAGATCTTTTAAAGTATGTATTAAGCTGCTGTATAAAATCATCCGTCACATTACCTGAAATCTATTGATTGTAGAGTATGGAATGGATGGCGATGCATCAAAAGAAGGAGATGTCTATAGCTTTGGGATATTCGCGATGGAACTGTTCACAGGAAAGAGACCTACTGACAAAATATTTGAAGACAATTTCAATCTCCATAACTTTGTTAAGATGACAATGTCAGGAAAATTTATGCAGATTGTAGATCCAAACCTTCTTACAAGAGAAGTAAATGAAATGTCAATGCCAATAGAAAACGATAGTTACAAGTATGATGATCGCAATGATATTGAGGAGGCGGAAGAAGAAAGTCACATTGAGAACGTAAGCTAGATGAATATTAGTATGCAAAAGTGTTTACTTTTAGTTTTCAAAATCAGCCTTGCTTGTTCATTGAATTGCCAAAGGAAAGAATGAATATGGAGGACGTCACTAAGGAACTACATCAAATAAAAATTCTTTTCTAAGCATTGGATACGGACCAACTCAAGTACTGCAACACATTTTAATTTAGAAGTTTTGGCCAATGATAGATAAATCATAGAGTGATTGAAGATTATCCTAAGTATTGTATATGGGCTTTGAATTTCAAACCTTTCAATTTCAAATAATTTTTGTCTTACTTTAGGTATACAATCTACTCGCACAAGTAGATTTTCCACAATCCATTGGCACAAGTACATTTTCCAGGGTTCTTACTAGGATCAAAACATTAAATTAAGGTTCGACCTCATTAAAGTCCACAGTACCTCTTATTAGGACTAAAACATTAAACTACCTAAAATTTCCATCTTATTTTGGTCTACAAGTACTTTATATGTCACTCACTGGTTTTGCTCCCTAATGTTATCAGAGCAAGTTGTTTTCTTTCTAATGTATTATGGGAATTTCCAAATGTCCCAATATGTCAAACATAATGAACTTTTGCTTTGCAGGAACATAGAGCTTTGTGAAGAAATGATCAGATTGCAAAGAAGTCTCCTTCATAATGCCCCCATTGAGTATAGGCTTTATTCCAACAAAGAACTTAAATTAGAACATTTATAAGAGATAAACATGTTTCTCTTCCTTAGAATTAAGAGTGGCAAAACCGTCCTATTTAACTTTTTAATTATCGCTACTATGTTTTGTTTGTTTTGTTTTTTTCTTTCCTCATCTGAATAGGAAAAAA